>JAVQJG010117732.1:0-18591 GCA_036024015.1 Craterocephalus amniculus
GGTGGCGGGTGTCTTGTATCTTCAGGAAACCAGTATATGGAACCACACCAGATGGTACCTGAAAAATATTAAAAACAACTGGTAGGGAAAAGGAAAGAGGGAGGTCAAGACCAACGGGAGAGGGTCAGAGGCAGCCAAGAACGGAAAGGAAAAAGAAAATAGAAGAAAGGCAAACAACATAATGTAACATGCTCGCATAGCCACTAAGGCCTCTGTATTGTATAAATACAATACAGAATATATAATATAATTGATTGAGTATACTGTACATAAGTACTTAAGTATCTGATTCTATAACAGTTGATGGTTTTACCACAAAGTTCCTAAACATTTGATCAAAATCAGTCCATAACTTGAGTTAGGTTGCCAACAAACAGATGGGCAACCAGCGCTACCTCCGCTAATGAACAAAATGGGCCATCATTACCTGAGTGAGAAGTTCTTTCTGTGTGCTCTGAAAAGATGCCAAGGTATCAATTCATACGTTTGTTGGATTGACCCAAAATTCACTCATGGGCTGCAGCCTCTCTGCCTTCTGCGGGTCTTTGCAGTCTGGAGCTTTATTTTCTTTCAAGTGTCTCAAAGTAACCCTGGCATTTGTGATCAACCCAACAATAATAACAGACAAAACGGTTTTTTTTTCTTAAGCATTTGCTGTTGAAGCATCAATCAGGTATTGCCTCTGGCGTTACCAAATCTCCTCGCTACAAGGATTTTATATTTATTTTTAACACAACACTTTGTCGAGCTATTAAAGCTCAAGAGGGATTTGTTGTGTTGCAGATCTATGTAAATGAACCCTTAGATCTGCATTGTCAGGTGTTTGGAGTTATTCTGTGTCACCAAAGTTAAGTTGGATTTTATTTTATATCGTGCATAAATGGATCAAAGCAAAACAGCTTTGATATTTGCACACTTATGGACATGTTCATATGTGAAGAGCTTCAGTGAAGCATTTAGAGATCAGAGATCGTGTTCCAGGGTTTAAAAACAAATCAAAAGAAAATTGTTGCGACACATCAAACCCAGTAAGCTTACAGTTGCAGTCTTTGGACGTGTATAAATGCTAGTAATGCTGGCATGGGTATGAACTCTGCATATGTGGCAATAAAGCCCAGATGGCAGTCCTAAAACCTCCCCTCATGTCTGTTGTCAGTGATTGCTAATTCACATCCAGTGTGTTCCATTTTCCAGTCCCCCCCTATTTGCATGTGCATGTCTGCAGGTACGCTGTGTGTGGGAGTGCATGTCTGGCACAGACCTGTCTCGCTGTATGCCAGCTCACCAGTGTGATTTTTCTCGGGGACAAGGCTAGGTCATGTTTGTACTTGTTAGTTTCGGGAAGCTGGCTGTGAGTGTGTGCCAAGGTGTGACTGTGGCTAATTTAGTATGGGAGCCTCTCTCTCTTATTGACTTCCTGTATCTGTTTACTTGTCATTGTCTCCTGTGTGTCAGTTTCCATCTGTTTCTGACACAGCTGGCTGTAGTTGACAACTATGGATGACACTAGATTGGTGAAATATGCTCAGTGATTTATCGTGGTGTTCTATCCTCAGCATACCTCCCTTTATCATCCCTTTAATGTGAGATCACATTTATTGTTGTAACATTCTGTGCAACGTGTCTTCCTTTTTCTTAAGAATGCTAGAGACTGTAGAGGGACTTGTCATGTTACAAAATAAATTCTGTCTCTAATGGATGCATAGCTTTCACCCAGGAGACTGTGGATTGTGTTTTGGATCATTACCGATTACTGATGTTTCACTTGGCCACCAGAACGAATCAGTCGGTAAACTGCTTGATAAGATTTAAGAAAACATTATGGTTTAAGTTGAAATGCATCCCTCTGAGAATGTTTACACGCTTCCTCTCCCTTCTTCATCAATCTGCAACTGCTTTTTCTTGGTTACCACGGTGACAAGCCATCTGACATTGATGAGGCAAGCGGAGAATATTTGGTGTCTGTTTGTCAGGCTTTCATATATAAAAATTGCACATTTAATAACCAGAATAAACGGGTATAAGACGTGTAAACATGTTATGCCATGGACTCAGCTTGCTTAGTCATTTTTGGCTTTTTTGCCACATCATTAATTTATTGACAAAATTGTAGATTAGTTTCTGCAGTGATGTGGGCAAGTTTGGGTGAAATGTCATTTTATATGAACGCATGCAGGCAGACTGATAACACCTCCTGACATTGTACATTCGCCTATTTGCCGTGTCTATGCATATTTGCAGGGCTCAGCGTGCAAATGTGCTACTTGTGGAGCCGAGGAGAGAGTGTAATGTGTGTTTCTGTGTCAGACAGGCTGCTTGAATCAGCGCCAGAGGTGTTGTGTTGGGTTTTGAAATGTGTCATGGATGTATGTTTATTTATACTTCTGTGAAATTGTGTCAAAATTTCAGCCCGGATTAACGTCACCGAGTTAGTGAGGGTTTAAAGACGCACTGAGTGAGTGAATGCGTTTGCCTCAATGCTTTTGAGTGGCGGTGAAGTGTCGTGTCAAAACGTCCGGGGCGATTTTTGTCTTTTTTGTCTGTGTTTTTATCCTACATGCCTGTGCGGATGGCATTCTTTTGTAATTTTATCAGTTACTCTCTGTGTCTTTAGCACGTACTGTACGTGGGCCTGTTTGCATGTGCAAGTGAAATTTCACACCTGTTACATGCATGTGTACCAGAAGAGTGCCAACTCAGTAAGTTGGTAGATTAGTACATGAGGCTGTTATAGCAGGCTCTGAGCCATGTGCCTCCCTGCTGTTCATTAGACTGTCCCTGTCTGGCTGTGTGTCCGCTTGCTTGACTAATAGGCTTTATAGCTGCTTGGATCACAATATCTGTGGGTGGTGAAAAGACTCCAAAGTATCTAAAATTGACAAAGTGATAATGTCCTCAGTGCAGTTTGGAGACCAGATCCGTCCCTGTGCACTTTATCCGGAAGGAGTACCGTAGGAAAGGACTGGTTGTACAATAAACATCCATTTAATTGTAATTACTGAGCCTGATTGCTTTTAGTGTTCCTTAGCAATATAAACAGCAAGAGCCAGGGGAATTGTTAATGTACAGTAATTTTAATGATGCTGCATAAGAAAGTGGGCTTTGATTAGTGTCATTTGAAAAAGAATGTCTTCACATATGCTTGCAGATATGTTTTCCTGTCGTGGGAGCTTTTGATGTGAGCTGATTTATGACTGAGTGCAGGTATAGGTGGCCCTTTATCTTGTCTGCTGCTGTGTGCGTGTCCAAATTGTTTTCAGGGCTGTGTGGCAGGCAGTGTGTCTGGCATTTGTCCAGAAACATTATTCTTGAGTCCCAGTTTCCTGTGTGAATATTTAATGAGGCCAGTGCGCATGCTAATAGGCCTGCTGTAATTACCTCTTTCTCTGCTCTCGCCCCATTTCTCAGGCCACCGCTGCCCTATGCCAATGTTATTTTTAGATGGCAGTAATGATGACTCTCCCACGTCACAAACACTCCCCGCTCTGCAGATTAGTGGAGTCATACTCTGGTCCCTTTTTTTTTTTTTTGCGTTTTCATTCTAACCTTTATTTTGCTCATTCTCCTTCTTCGGTTTCTTTTTTTTTGTGTGTTTCTCTCCCCCACTCTTTTTCTACATCTCCCGCTCTTTCGTCTTCTCTGCCCACTCTTCTATAATCCCGTCTTTCTTTCTTTCATCTCTGCTGTGGAAAATGGGATCTCAACAAACATTTTGCTGCCTGGCTCCGGTTTCTCCTCTGCTTCCGTCACCCCCACACTCCTCCTGCCGTTATCCTTCTCTTCTCTTCCCCACAGCCACCTCTGTCTGCCTTCTCTCTCCTTTACGCTTCTCTGTTGCCCATTTCTCTCACCTCTGTTGTTGCTTTGCCGTCCTCTGTCTCCTGTCTTTTGTAAGGAACTATTCTTTCGTTTCCTTCGGAGGCCTTAGTGGCTATGCGAGCATGTCAAGCTGAGCAATGACTTTTTTCTTTGTCGCAGTTTTCCCTTAATCTCTTTGTCGTCTTTTTTTTTTTTCTTTTTCCCTTTTCCCGTTCGTCCTGCCTTTCTGTTGTTCCTCACCTCGGAGGCTGAACCTCAGTATCCAACTGGGTTTTATTAGTATGACACTCATGGCTGCAAAGCCTTTTATCCTAGTCTGACTGAAACTCCCCCGTACCCCCTTCTCTGTACCTGTCTTCTTTCTTTCTCTCTCTCTCTAACACACACACCCTTGAAAAGTCCATCACACATGCTGACAAAGTAATAGGCAGCCAATCACTGACACACAAACACACACTCCCCTTTTCCAATCTCACTGGTGATTTTCAAACTCTGATCCACCAACTTTTCACTCACCTCTTCTCTTTCTCTCTGCTTCTTCTCATCCTCCCCTTCCACAGTCCTTCATAATTTCATCTTTCTCTCTCGTTAGTCTTTCATCCTCCTTTCATTGTCCTCAGCCAAGCTCAGGTTACGTTTGGATTATGGTCTTCATAACAAAGTCCTTTAGCAAGCTAAAAGAAGAAGACGAGAAGACTGAAATAAAGGTGGACTGAATGGGTTGAAAAAAAAAAGAAGAAAAGCTTGTTGGTAACTAGAACAGGGCAGCGTGTCTTGCTCTATGCTAGGTCTTTCTAAATTTCCTCCCTTTTTTCCTCCTTCCCCTTTTTCTTTCTCGTTATCCAAGCCTCTAGAGGGATCTGCTTTAGAGCTGCATGAAAATCAATCACCCCCGTGCGTCCCGTCCACCCTTCTTTCATCTTGTCGTGATGTGTTTTTCTGATTTTGTGTGTGTGTTTAGGAGTGATGGGGGGTTGTTTCTTTCAACCTTCATCTTTTGTGCTCACCCTTGTTCTCTTTCGGAGGCTCAATCCTTTCCACTTTAATAACAAATCACTTGGTATTTGCTTAAGGTGGAGGGGTTTGACTAAACAAAGCAAACCCAGTTTGGCCTCCCTACGCGCCACTGCAAACGCTCGGCTCCATGATCTGCATAGTAATCGGAGTGTGAGAGGGTGGGAGACTAATTCGGGGTGTCCATGTTTTTGAGGTGTGTCCTTTTTAATTCCTAGAGTGGCTGCCTGCTCTGCAGGGCTGGTAATCCAATTGGTTGTCCTGTTTAAAGAACTAAATTAACCCCCGTCTCACCTCCAGCCTTTTTCTGTCTGCCTCGCTCGGTCTCATTCCGTGTGGCAGGGAGGGAGGAAAAGTTGGAGGAGCATACCGGTCCATAGTTTCAAGCCGTGTTATTTTGCTGCACTGGGGTTTGCGCTCAAGCTTGCAGGTGTGTGTGTGAATTGTCTATAATTAAAAGAACCTGCATGGAGCCAGCATTTGCAAGGGAGAATTTCTCTGGCAGATTAGTTTGGTACAAATTTTAGTCTCTACTTTAGTATTCTGGTGATTTTTTATGTTGAATGAAAAACTTGAAAACATTAAATGAAGTAAACTGTTGTAAATTGATGTTTTATGGCAGCATAATGGCAAATGACACTGCGACTGAGGTTTAATGTACTGTTGTACTGTTGTCGTAAAGCTCTGGGTTATCCTGAGATTTGTGTGATCACATTCACAAGAAACATCATCTTGTCATCTGGCCAGGCCGTGAGTGAGCAGCAATCACTAATATCCCTCTGCTAAGTTCCTCTGACTGGTTAGCTAGTAACTTTGATGAATTAGTTCCTCTGGTTATCACCTGAACATTTTATTTCCGATTTCCTGCCCTTTTCCAAACGACTTTTAGGGAGGACTTTCCAGATGGTTATGTGAAACAAACATCTGGTGCTCCTCTTCATAAAGAAACATGTAATGTGGCCACAACAAATAGCCTTTCAAGCTTCTGGCTGTTGCCGCAGAAAATGCAGCTGAGCAAGAGTTCAGCTTTGAAATAAAGCTTTTAGTTTTTCTAAAGCAAGCATAATGGCCTTTTAATGGTAAAATTTTAATGCACTTAGTGAGGACTGCGCTTTGCTATCAGTTCAGAAATTATGTTATTTTTCTTGTCAGTGTCTCTGCTGAGAACTCTTTGTTGTCTGCTGTGTGTTGCGTAGGGATATTCAGAAATGCAGAAGACAACATTCAGCTTAGTTATTTCCAATTAATTTAGCTCAGCTCAGCTGCCTAATAATGCACATTTTTGATCAGCACCGCGTTTCGTATTTAGATGCCAATTGTGCCAGGTATTTCTGAAAAAGCAGCTTGCGTGTCAGTCATCATCATCACAGTCATCACTTTGCTTTTAGGAAAGTTTGACAAAAATATCACCAAGTGCACATCTGGTTTTTTTCCTTAGTAAATCTGACTGTAAGGTTCTCGTTTAGACTCAAAGCTGCCATTATATGGACAAAGAGTAGTAAATTTTAATGTTTAAGGGCAATTTCTTACATTTTATATATCTAATGTCTGTTTATAGGTAGTTGAAAATGCCACTTTTTAAGCAAAGGCAGCATAGCTTGAGGCAGGAGTAATAAAGGAGTGACCTTTCCAAAGTTCTGCTGTTGGCTATTTATTTTTGCTGGATATTCTCATCTCAGCACTCCTATATCTCTTACTGCAGTGTTAAGTGGTGGATGAATGTATTCATTAAAGAATAAACAGAACAACACTCGTTTGGATTAAAGAACTGGTTAGTAAAGAGGCTTTTATGGGTGTAACAGTGAGGCCCATAGTGGTTGAAACGGCGTTATGTGACCTGAAGTGTTCAGTGTTAGACTTGAAACATCTTCGGGGAAAATGGCTCCATCACTGATTTAGGGAATTATGTAATCAAGAAGAAGCAGCCCTAAGATTAGGAATAAAATGACGAGATATTTTTATGTGCGACTCCATCAACGAAACATGGACACAAAAAGACTTTTGTCCTTTTCAGGAATGAAATAGAATAGCCATGACACTCCTAGAAACGCTTGAGGCGATGGAAGATTTATTTATAACATACAATGCCAAACCTCCCCAGAGCTTTCAAAATATTAAAATTCTATCATGTGTTTTGTTGCATTCCCCAATAAAATCCACGTACACACACTCTGGTAAAAACAGACTGTGTGCGCTTTGTATTTCCCCCATTCTTGATTTTTTTTTTCATCCAGAAGCAACCCAATAGCCTCTTTTGTGTTTGTAGCTTTTTCTTCGGCGCTGTTATTCAAAGGACCATCTCTTATTCCACCTCACCCCTCCTTCCTCCTATCCCTCCTTCTGCCCCTCTTTTTTTTTTCATTGTCAGTTCCCAGGAGTCATATCTAAAGTGTCCGTTGGGAATTTTGGCGCTTTCATTAAAGTCATTACACCATCACCACTGCTCCCTCATTTCCTCAATCGTTTTCTCTTTCCTTGCCATCTCCTCTCCTCCCTCCTTCATTTTTCTCCTGCCACAGTCTTGTAACATGCTGTTAATTTCCTGCTCTGTTTTTACCTCACTTTATCTTGTCTTCTCTTAGTTCCTCGCCTCAGTTTGCCCCCTCTTGTCTAATTTTGCTCATCACTCCCATGTGTTTTGCAGCCTTTCTTGTTTCATCAATTTTGTTTTTTCTGGCCCTTTTTTTTTCTATTTTCATTTCTAACCCCTCTGCTTCTTCTAATAATCTCTACATCTTCTCCGTTATCTACCTTTCCCTCCTGGCACACGGTGTGCCTTAATAACATAGGGTGCATATGTAAATCCCTCGCTATTCTCCACAGATTAGGCCTCGCCGTAGCATCCCCACCTCTGTTTTCTATCTCTTATCCATACCTCTTTTGATCTCACTATGAATTACTTCATTTCTCCGGCTGTCTTTCTTCCCATTTCGTACGCCCGTACGTGCTACTTTGATTTTTAGCTGGCTCTTCGTTGTATTCTGCTTTCTGTTCCTCATCTGTGCTTCTCTCTCCCTTTCAGCCAACTTTGTTTCTTGTCATCTTTTAATCCCCTTCTCCTTCCCCCTTGGCTCCTTTTCTCTTTTAATCCATCACTCCTCTCTGTCAGAATTTCCCTTTCTCCAGGCTTCCTTTCCACTTTTTCCTTCGTCGTCCTTCCCCTTCTCCTAAAATCTATAAAAAGCTCTCTTAGTGTGAACAGTCTGGTTTCTGCTTCCATTCAGTCTTGCTTCCTCTTGCTTCACTTTCCCCTGCTCCCCCCTCCCCAGCGTAGTAGCTGTTGTACTGTATATATTTGTATATGTATATTATTGTAACCATGATGCTGTCCCAGATCTGAAAAATGCCCCTGGGGGACCGCACCTCCCAGCAGTCTAATGAATTCAGGGTCCAACATGAATGTTTCAGATGATGCCTTGTTTCTGTGTACTTTATGACAGAGCCTGATTCAAATGCCTCAAATGATTAAAAATTGATTGTATTTGTTCGATGCTTGCTGTTTATTTATTCCTATCACTGCCTACATAAACAGCGTATGTGTGAATGTGTGTTTGTGTTTGCAAAGCTTGCTGGGAATGCAGCGAGATGCCAACAGGTAGGGGCTTGCTTTGGGTTTCACACGAACGCCTGTAAGTGGGGTAACGTGTTGTGAGGAGTAAAAGAGCACACGTGCATGTGTTTGCACTTGTGTGTCTGTGTGTGCATCTGGGGGAGTGTTTTCGTGGCCTAATTTTCACATTGTTTAGTTTTTCCTATCTTTCCTCCAGAGGCCTCACTATCACAGCGGAACAACTTCCTTCATCACAGAGGAGAAAAAAAACCACACAGAAACCAAACAGCTCTAATTTATTCCGACCGTTTTATTCCACCTTTTTTCATTTATTTGAGAGATTGCTCGTGTTCCATCTATCCCTTCTGCCGTCTTTGTATCACCTTCCCTTTGTTCTTTTATCTTTTTTCCATTTACTGTGGTAAAGCAAGCTTCTTTCTGTTCTCTCTCCCTTTCTTTATGTACTTGCCCCATTTAGCATTTGTTCAAAACAATCTAATCTTTCTCAGGCTGATGATGCTGGGCATGGCTGTAATTCTGTTTCTTTGTTTTCTTTTATTTTTGAGAAAGGTTGTTTTCTGCGACACGTGATCGTGCAGCACTGTGCGCGTGTTCAGCCCACGGATCCCAAGTGACAGCTGATCACAAGTCGTGCCTTCCTTTAAATCCTCAGTTCTTCATCTTCCTGCTGATCTCTCCCTTCCCAAACTCTCCATCCATGCCTTTCTCCTCTTTGATCCTCGTCTTTGTGTCGTTTACACTCTCTGTTTCGCTGGCTCCTTTGTATTCTCCCTTCTTTCCAGTACTTCTTCCAGTTGTCAGGAATGAAATCCCTTTCATTTCACTGCCTCTGCCCCGTCCTTTCCTTCTTAATCTAATCTTGTCACAATGCAAGTCTGTTAAAAATGGAGTTTTGATTCACGCACTTCTCCCTATTTGCCTCTTCTTACAGTATATGTTGCATTTGTCTCTGAAGGGAGAGTTTGTTGCACATAACTGAGAGGAAAAAAGGGAAGAAAGAGACACAGCTGAAAAGAGATGATACAGAAGAGCAGAAAGTTGTTTTTTTTTCTCTTTTTGAACAGTTGTCAGGCCATGTCAAGTCAAAGAAAAGAGGGGACACGAAGAGAAAGGAAGAATGTGGAGATGTCAAATCTGTTTATCTCTCAAAAGAAAGTGACAGTCGTTTACCAGCTAGCAATCCATTTTGGCTGCAGTACTCTCAAAGACCCTCTAACCCTTATATTCTTTCACCCTGTTTCCCTCCCTTTTTCCATCTTGCATGGCGCGTGCTTCACAAGGGGTCTCGCCAATTTACTGTAACAATCCATCATCCTTTCTCTCTTTTCCACTTTTTCCTTTTTCATCTCTCAACATTTCCTTTCTCAATCAAATATACATGGGCTTTTGCAGCGCTCCCCCCTTTCTTTTTTTTTCTCCTCCCTTTTTTCTCTTTCAAACATTCTCTCATGTTTTCCTCCACTACTGTCACGGCATTTTATCTTGACATTTCAAAAACGAGGCGCTCTGTCTCCAGGAGAAAATGTCTCAATTGTACACAACATGTTGGGCTTAGTCTTGTGCTCGAGTTTGAGAGTGTGTGTCGGTGTATGTATGTGTGTGAGTGTTAGACTGCTTTTATTCAAGAATGAAGTATTCTGATGCCCCGAGGCGTTGCTCTGATTCATGCCCATATTGTCCACTTTCTGTTCCAACATTACCAACGACCATTTTAGTTCCTGTATTGGAATAGATGTATTTATATGTGTTAATGTGTAGACTAGGACAAATAATTGATTATGACTAAAGCTGCTATTGTCTGTGAGAAATGTGTGCTGGATGCTGCACTGTGAGGCATGCTTATAGTTGTGTGACTGCATTTGTGTTTCCGTCTGGGTGTGTTTACATTTCTATGTGTTTCTGCTCCCCCAAAGAGTAATTATCACTGCAAGTTACGGCCTTATTGGCAAATGCCAAATGTTTAGTTCTGCTCTGCTCCAGGTTAATTGGCTGATTGGAGAATAGGACTGGTACTCATGCCTCATTGTGATGTGATGTGTGTGTGTGGGAATGAGTGCTTGTACCATATAAAAAATGTCATTTCATTGCTTTTGGGGCGAGACCGGCAACGTGAAAGGTGATGAGGGTTAATCATGGTAACTGTGGTATGCAGAAAAAAACCACTGGGATTTATTATTGTGATTTTCTTTGGTGATATTAAACTTACTGCTCTTATAGTTTGTTCACCGATTTTCAATATGTGAAGGTTAAGAGACTTTGAACTGCATCTCTTGAGATAGTCCATTGTGATATTTAGGCTTATTTGGTTTGTTTTCATTGTAGAGGCCAAGCCATCCATTGTTGATCTACAGATTTTCTTGCATACATTGTGATACTGTATTTGCTTCCATTTGATGGCATTTATTTTCCCTTAATTGTAAAGTTATGTCCCTGTGAGTTGGGTAAAATGCAGTCCCACAGCATCATTCACTTACTACCTTGCTTAATTGCTGAAATAAATCTTGCTTAAGTGTTCGTTTGTTCATTTTATGTTTCTTTTTTAATCTAATTCTGCACCAGTTTTTTAGAAAATTCAAAAGTATGGTCATTACATCTAATAGCTCTATTTGAATTTAATCAGTTTTACAGAGTCAATTCGAAAATGCAAAACACACACAAACTTCAGATGCTTAACGTTGTGCTTAGATACCCAGGAAAGTTCATCTCCATTAGGATGATAGTGCACCAGTAAGCGCTGCTGCCTCACAGCAAGAATGTTCCCTTTTTCTGTGTGGCGTTTATGCGGCTAGTGTGCCTGTATGCATTTTTTTGCTTGGTGTTCCACCTGCATTCCATAGCAGTTTATGTCAGCATGCAAGACTTTCATCATTTGTCCAGTGGCAGCTTAGACAGGTTGGATTCACATAAACCTGTCCAGGATAGCATATAGATTCATACCTGGATGTATTCTCCCATTAATTTAGCAAATGGTACTTCCCAGTAGGACAGAATCTGGTCGTTTTTTCTTTCGCTTTCCTTCCATGAGATTCAGATTTGGATTTTCTGATGGTCTAACTCCATTGTTTTCTGACTATTTGAACATTTGGTGACTCAGAGAAATATAAACCTTTTTCTGTTTGCATCACTCTGCCTTTCCTAACAATGAGTGTGGACAAAGCCTTAGCCCTACCAAATTAAAGGTTTTACAGGAACAAAAGCTGTCAGAACTCAAATATCTTGGCTTTAAAAAACCTTTGCATGATGGTTATTTAACTTTAAATGTGAATGAAAGATGAAATAGGAAAAAAAGTGAAAAACAAGACCATAACGATTTGATTTACCAAAATTATTATAATTTTACAACATGATCTCATCTCCATATACTTTAAAGAGAATAATTACATTGTCAGCGCAGTTAAACTTTTATATACTCCAAATCACTGATGTACAGTCATCATCAAGTTCAGTCAGTTTCATTAGGATGTAATGCAATTCAAATAAGCTCAATTCATATTTGCTGTTTTGATTGAATATAAGTCTTAAAATGCTATGTTTTGACTTTGGGAGATGAGTTGAATCATTTTTACTATTGATGGTGACAGACAATTTGATAAGTCCCAAACCATTACATCATACGCACAAATGTATTGAGATAAAACCTATACTAAGTGTGCTTAGACGTGGATAAATGTGGGTGTGCACATTGCTGCATTATGAAGAAACACAACTTATCTTAAAAACAAATAAATCATTTGTTAAAGTTGAAAGTAGAAGGCAATGAATTTATTTTTCCAGTTGTAAAAGAATTATGAATAACGATACTTTTATGCAATTGTCAACAATAAGATAAAAATAAGAAAATATCAAAGTGCAAGTCTCTTAGAATAAATGGTAAACAAAGCTGACTAACAACATGTTCACTGTTAACTGCTCTTCTGAGGAGCTTTTTATCAATAACTCTCAGTAACAAGTTCTCATATACACCCACACAAGTGTCAAGCACTTTGACGTATTCATGGCCTGAGTTTGAATTGCCAACCTTGGTTTGTAATCAGTCCAGTTTGTTGTACCACCTGAGCCTCAGTGGCCACAGTTAAAGATGAGAGATTTAATTCAAAGCATAGGGGTCACTGAAAGTGAACTTCAATAAGTTACTCAGAATCAACTTTTTAAAAGTGAAATGTCTAATGAGCATCTGACATTTCTTCTTCTTCTTTTTTTCTTAAAAGCTAATTGTATAGAGTAACCTTTTACTAACAATCTATCTCTTTTTAATGTGACAGGGACACGCTGATAGTCCTGCTGTCATGTTTTCTGCTGCTTATGATTTATGAAACAATCCTTAGTCTATCTCACCCACTTTACATACCACCGCAGCAACATCTAAAAAAAAAAAACTTCTGATGATTTGTTACATACTGTGATGTGAAAAGTAAATGTGCAGTAAAATCATTTTATCTCGCTGATGATGACCGACAGAACTTTAATAAGCTCCACTCTAAATTAGACAGTAATATAGGCAGCATTTAAGTGTCTGACTGCGTAGTGCTGTTTTTACACACCGTCTCTGGATTTCAACCGTTGTCACTTTGCAAAAAGTGGAACATGCCGCTCTGAAAGTTATTATTTTGAAGGCTTGAGGTCAGCCTTCTTGGAACCAAACAGTGACTGTTGTCAACATAATGACATATGGGAAGAATTTATTGAGCTGCACTTAATGAGAGAGATTAACATTCATTTTTTAAAATTCATTTGGGAGTTTGTGAAGACGAGAATTATTTTAAACCAGTGGTCATCTATAAAGTTTGCTCAGCGTGTGATGAGTTGCTGCTGCTTATAAGGATAAAGTTTTTTCCAAATTATTTCCTCTCTCTTTCTTTGCTTCAGATGAAAATGTCAATTTTGAGAAATCAATTTCTTTAATCCCTGTCATTGGGATGGAACAGAAATGCATCAAATTAACAAGAGCTCTTTAAAGAATCAAAGTATTTCCAATTTGTGAAGTTGTTTGGTTTTCTGTTTACTTATTCTTTGAGAGCACAATCCAAGATGTCCTAAAAAGGTGACAGACAACAGACAGGCTTACACGCTTGGCTCTGAGGACCATTTGTTAAAGACCACCACAGCTGACAAGAGCCTCGGATGCTCTGTGGGCAACATTGTTCAAGGGCTGAAATGTCACTTGTGCATGAAAAGAATGCATGAAATGCTCAAGACGTGTGTGTACATGAACATTTTGTGTTTGTGAGAAAGAAAGTGAGATTAAGTGTGTTCTTCCAAATCTGTTTGTGTGTTTTTCTGTAAAGCAGAGTGCCGGTTAAATGAGAAGAGTAACTTATCAGAGCTGTAGCTTTATCAGAGCGATGAGCTGCCTAAATCAGCATTAGTCCGACTCATCTCTCTTTATACAGCCATGTATAAAGAGTCAGATGTAGATCTAGAGAGAGAGAGAAGGGAGCTCAATGAATTACATAAGCATTTGGGAGTTGAAATGGGTCAGAGGGGTTGGATTGGAAGAAAGATGATGTTGGGAAGCAGAGAAAAAACACAGAGGATAACTGTGATGAATAATCCAGCTGAAATGTGTTTATGTGTTAAAATCCTGTGGATCCTTTAAACTATTAAATCTCTTTCCACTCAAAAATGCACAAAAAGTTTACCGTAAACAATTATACCCGAAGTTCACAGTTCATTAAGAAGAACAAAGTTGAGCGGAAACTTGCAGAGAAATGTAAACTAGTAGTTGCTCATTTGCTCTTGTCTTTTTTTGTCCCAATTAAATTCTGGCATATTTTAAGCAAACAAAACAAAATTAAAATGCCAGTAATGTACCAGAGATGTTGGATGTTTATTCTCAGGGAATTTGTCAGGAGCTCCATCTCAAGTTGCTTAAGTCCATCTGTCAGTGTGTGCAGGGTTGAATGTGGTCCACTGCACAGGGCCAATGCAACATCACTCCTAAAATTCATATTTCTCAACGTTGTTCTTGTCTTTCTCTGCTTTGATGCTGTCTCACTGCATACTTTAACTTATTTTATATTGTGACCAAGTCTTGTGATACCTCTGTTAACAACTGGACATGTTCCAAGTACCCATAGAAGTAACCAACTAAATCCATTAGAGAATATTTGGCTTTCTGGTTGGCAGTGGTAGCATAAGCGTATTGCTAATTTAGCTAATACTGTAGTTTATCAATGGGCATAACCTGAACTTTCTATTTCAAACTTGTACAGAATTAGGTGTTAATCCATCTGCTGTACCCTCCACATGGCTGCATGCACCATCAAATGAAAGCTACATGATATTTAAAAATTTTTTTTTGCAAAATGGTCTTCACAAATATTTTCTCTTGAATCTGTACACTGCACCTAAAAACATATTCCAGCCGTCAAAAACAAAGCCATGTCAGCTTTTTAAATTCTTCATGTTGTTGTGCAGAAGACCAAATCAAAGAGAGATGATGGATTTTTAAACACGGTGTAGGGATTTATTGCTGTTAAACAAAAGAAACAAGCCATTTTAAAGAAAAATGGTAGACAAGAATAGAAGAAGGGAGGCTAAAGAATCAGGTATTATTATTCTGTTTTCCCACCACTGCAGTCCTTTGATCTGAGTTCATGCCAAATCCAGAGATGTGGTTCAGCCAAAATCTTCTGTCATCTTTCTCTGTCTTTCCAACACAGTTGTTAAAACTCACACGATGCCACACTGATGGTTTCCTCTCCTGCACCGTGTTTCTGTATCCCACATATGCACACGACAAACCCATGCATCCACATCGCTTCATGCTGTTATAATTTGGATTCCATGCAAGTGGATGCATGTCAATGACACCTAGAGGACAGCATGAAAGACCCGCCACCCACCTCTTTAGTTGAGATGAGCTCATAGACTCAAACCCTCCTCACTCGGCTTAGCAGCGCAGCATTGCATTATAGTCAGCTATCAGAAAGTCTAATGTGGACCCCGCAGGCTTTTTTCCAGATGTAATTATCATACATGTGAAATCACTCCTGCACCTGCTGTGCCGCAGAAATGGATTCTTTAACAAAACCTCATTTCTTTGACAAGGCTCAAAGACTGTAATCTGTTTTTTGGATTAAATACATGCTATGCAAAAAAATAACAAGTAAATAAATGCATAAAAAGTAATTAAGAGAAGGCACTTATGAAGTTGCAAATTATCAAAAAATCAAAGTTATGACATTAAAGGGAAAACATTGGAAGATTTAACTTCTGATAGACATACGGTATACAGTTATGAGCTGATAACATGGTTCAAAGGGCTGATGAAGGTCTCTTGACTTGCAGTGTCTGTATTTGACACTATATCTGCTCACTCGACTCATTCCCTCTGTCCTAGGGAGACCTGAAGTGAGTGAACCTTGCACATCTTACTAAACTGTTCCATTTGGAAAAATCTAACATTAGTCATTTTTAATGTATTTTGTTAAAATATGAGCATTGCAAGATGGTGTTTCGTTTTATAACAGGAGTTCTACGTTTACAGCCCAATCCTACATGTATTTTTCATTTTTTATCTCAATAATACAGGGATTTAATTGTAAATGCAGAGTTATTGGTAAACATAATAAATCCTCCTGTCTGTAACAGCCGTTAGCCTCACTTTCATGTCTAATGTATTTTTGTACTGAAAGAAGATGGTGAGATAATATCCATGAAGCTTGTTCTGAAAACCAGACTAAAGTAGTGTTAGAAATATTTAAAGATGATAAGATTTGAGGTCCTTAGCAACGTTGAGGTTATATTTGATCAAACCCATCTTCTATTACAGTACAATGTCAGACCAATGCTTGTGCTTAAAATATTTCCTAGTGGGGCAAAATTCTCTGGCATTCAAATTTCCAAAAGAAGAAAAACTCAAAGGAGAAGAAGCAAAGGAAAAGAGAACATTTACAGACTAGATGCGAGTAATAAATTAATGGGGTGTGTTTGCGCTGCACCTTTGTAACCGCCCTGACCTCTTCTCAGTGAGTGTATTATAGGACAAAAAGCAGCTGCTGGTGGAACAACTCTGGTCACTGGGTGAGGAATTTGTGTGTCCATCTGTAAAGCATCATGTCTGATGTGCACATACAGTCATACTGCGAGGTCAGGACTTGATGGAGAAAGAAAGGAGGTGGAAGTGTGTCTGAGTTTAGAGCAAAGGCTTCGTAGGGCTTCACTTGGAACACCTGCCTTGCAGCTAACCGGTAGGATCGCAAGTACAGGAGCTTATTTTTCATAACTTTGTTGGTTTTGGTGTTGAACAATATGCAGCGGGGGAGGCAAGATGGACAGCAGAGAGGAAGTCAGCAGGGCAGTTGCACATGAGGAAAAGTGGCTCAAGGCAAGAAGCTGATCGAGAGTGATGAAGGGAAAATGAAATAAGAGAAGTATAATGAGAAAGAAAGAGACAGAGACAGATGAATTACAGAATGAGAACAGAAAGATGGAAATACAGATGAAAAGGCACGTGAACGACTGATCTCTTTAAGGTGCAAACACAACTGGAATAGATGAGAACACGGTAAGCAGAGACAAAAAGGGGATGAAAAGGAAAAGAAGAGCGGGATTAAACGACGGGAGCGAGCCGAGTGATGTCTGAAGTGGAGGGGTGATTTGGGGGAAAAGGGAGGAGGAGCTGGATGGTAGGAAAGTGAGAGGCAAGCAAGTTCTTAGCCTTAAACATCTCTTTTTTTGCCTGCCAGTCCTACATAATGACTTTTCTCATTCAAACTCCAGCCTTATTACTGTGCTATTCAGCCAGCCTACCCACACGGGTCAAGTGATGTTGACCTGAATCCTAAGTACCTTGTTGCAACCCTGGACCCATCCCTCCAAGTCATTCATTAACAGGCACAAGCTCAGGGCTGACTGAGAGCGTGTGCTTTCCCTCCGCTCCCTCCATATTCATAAACTTCAGCTGTATAGCAGAACATACAGTAGCTGCAAGTCAGAGAAAAATTTGATTAATGTGGAAAGATGTCACGGTGTGCAGTTACTGTAAATCTCTGAGCTGATGAGTGAGCTCTTTCAAAAACCTGTGGGGTCAAACATCACTTTTGACATTAATTGTTGCCCCAATTGTGTTTTTTTTTTAAGCTGCTGAGTGAGCGTTTCTGAGCCGGCAAAGTCAGCCAGCAGTAACGCAGACATTCTTAGCATTGATGCTCAGCCTTGTGTGTGTGTGTGTGTGTGTAGGTTTCAGATGCTGGTAAGCGTACATTTGAGAAGTGCTGACTGAGAATGGCTGAAGTGTGTGGTGAATGTTAGAACTGTTTGTTTAAGCAGAAGTTGTGAGAGAAGAAAAAAAAAAGCCCTCACGATAGGTGACAGCAACTTGAAAACCAACATGTTTTTTTCCCTCTTGAGTTTTCCCTGTTTTTATGGACATAAGGAGCTGTTTGGCTACATTTCACTGCAATTTACACGCCACTGCTACACAAAACCTGACAAAAAACTTGACAGAGCTGGCAAAAGCTTCGAAATAAGTAGCGAGAAACTTAAAAACTCACTCTGCAAAGCAGGAGAGTGAAATTATATCCTAGTGTAATGAAGAGGATAATTGTAGCTATGATCTGCCGTGTTTGTGCCCATGAATCCGTTTACCTGACTGCAAACCAAACCGCAGCTGACTTTAATGCAAACAGAATTGCAGTGAACATTTTAAGTGCCGTGCAAATGAGCATAATTTGTAAGCGGTGATGTAAATGTGAGCAACCATGCGGGGTGTATTTGTGTAATTGTTAAAAGGTGGCATTATTTTAAAACCCACCTGCAGCAGACAGCCTAAAAAACCATTAGGAGAGGTTGAAGGTTTGTACGCTCGCGCTTCTCTTTTTAGTGACACAGGCCCTCAACCCACCCCAGCCTCCCTGTCTCCTCCATTAATTACACTTTCCGCTCTCTTCACCACCTCCCACCTCTCATCGCTCTATCACTGCAAAGAGGTAAAAATACCACACCATAAGACCTCCTTGCCCTGACTCCCCCTCCTACTTCCTTCTGACGCCTTCATGCCATCTATTCGGATTTCCTTCAATCAATCAATCAATCAAACTTTATTTATAAAGCGCCTTTCAAACTGAATGTGGCTCAAAGCGCCTTACATTTAAAAATATTCCCGTCCATTCACCCCACCCCCCGCAAGGACGATCTTGCATAACACCAAATGTTAGCTCTGTTTATTTTTGTTACTTTGGACT
>JAVQJG010117740.1:0-21506 GCA_036024015.1 Craterocephalus amniculus
ATTCTCAAGTAAATAACTCCGTGCGTAAAGCGTGAAAGTTCTGTCAAACCCTCCTTTTCCCCACATGGCGCACAGCTGCACAAAATTTTATGTTTTGGCCGTTTTAAATCACTCCACAGTAATCTCTTTGCGCTCGCGATCCCCACGTTTGTTTACAGTGAAGCTAACAGTGTTGCTAATGCTAAACCTGCCGGTAGGGTCGGATGTTGCTTTGTTCAGTTCCGCTTGTAGCCCACATGTCACGTCCGGCGCGGCCCGGATTGCGTTCACAAGCCACCCATCCGTGCTCGAGCACGGGTGGCCCGGGTCCTGGACTACCTCCCAATCTGGGCCACCCGTGCCGCGCCCGGGCCCGGCCTGTTTGCATTCACATGGACAAAATTTGTGGTCAACCCGGACCCGGGCCCGAGCACGCCATGTGAAAAGTCTGACCTGTCTGCGGAGCTCCTGCAGTTCCCGTCGAGCCTCAAGTCGTGACCTTTCCACTTCTCTCAGGCAGCTCCGCAGCTCCGTCACCTCCTTCTGAGTGGATGAAAAGTTCTCCTCCAGCACCGCCAGCTTCTGCTCCTTCTCTTCACACTGCCGTTTCACACTGACAGCAACACACACACGTACAATACACACATTTTCCTCTGCCACCGTACCGCCGTTCATCTCCTTATTGGTACTTTCCTTTCCTGCTGTTTACCTGATTCTCTCCGTTTCTACACAGCGCAGAGCTTCTCTCAGGTGATTATTTGATTGGTTAAGAGCATCTTTTTCCTTGGTGACGTCACAGAGGCCCCGGCGTAGCTCCACCCCCTCTCTCCTGTAGTTCTCGGATAAGTCCTGAGTTTGGCTGAGACGACGTTCAGTCTCTAGCAGGTCCTTCCTGAGCTGGTCGCGACTCTCCTCTGCGGCAGACAGACACGTTCTGTACTCCTCCAGCTGAAGAGAAGACAAAAAGTTTGTTTTAAAATGAGGATTTTCTTTTGTTGTTTATTATTTTGTTATTTCAGTCACTTAAAATTTTGTTTTCAATACTTCTTAACGCTTTCTGCATCCTGCTGTAATGCCTCTAATGTTACATTTAAAGTACTTCAAATTGTCCCGTACATGTGCTAAACAAAGAAACTAACCTTTCCTAATGTGACAGAATAAAACTATAAATGATCAAATATGAACCTGTATCCCGTGTTTTATGCTCCTTATTAAAGGGTTAACATTTGAGCAAAGTCAGGCAACTTTATACAATTTGATATCCTGACTTTATCTAAAAGACTAATTCATTATGTGTACAAATGAGAAAATGATATAGCATTGTTAGCCTCCCCTGGAGGATTCCACTAGCATAAATCACTTTGAAAACAAGGTGTGTCATAAAGTCAGAGACAGCCCAAATGACGCCGAGGTCACCTGTAAGCAAGTTAAGGAATCTCTCACAGTAGCTAACATCAATGTTCATGAATCCATGATCAGCAGAAAAGGTAGAGTTAAATGCTTCAACAAAACAAACATGCTCATGAAACGCATGATCAAAGCAGAAATCTGGGGTACAAATGTTAGAGATAAGATATCTGTATAGAAAGGTGCTTGCATAGAAGCATTATCCAGTATATAAAGTGTTACGGTGTTAGAGCTGGGCAATATATCGAGATGTTCAGATATATCGACACTTTGTCACACAAGATATAGAATAAGGGAATATCGTTTTTTTGAGTTAAAAATATCTCTTTTTTTAGCATTTTGCACAACTGTATCTTTGTTATGGTCATTGAAAAGTGTTTTTTTTGTTATTTTAATACACATATGATTTAATTACAGTCAAATATATTAAAGCACATCTGACTCTTTGTTTACATGACCAAAAAAATTAATATCAAGATATATGTCGCAATTAAAGAAAAAAAATTTCAGATATAAAAATTGGTTCATATCATATAATGATGGAAATAAGATGTGGGCCTTTTTCTTCATGATGAAACAAGAGAAACAATCCTAAATACAAAAATCATGATATCAAAGACTTCAACTCGCTTGTCTTTGACTAATAGGAAATTTATTTATTTTTTTTGCAGGTGGCTTACAAAATAAAAAAGTCTATACAGCCTGTGGTTCTGGCTCCTCTACTGTACCTCTTTAAGAGCAATATCTGCACATGAACGAAGATCAGTGCAGGTTTCTCTAAGGCTGTGGAGTTCCCTTTCGTGAGCGGAGGCTGCATCTTCCAGCTGAGAGCGAAGCTCCAAAAGCTCGCTGGTCAGAGCTTCAACTCTGATCTGAAAAAAAACAGCAACATGGGGAGGCAGTTCAGTTAGCATTTCTTGTGTTTTGACAGAAAAAAATAATAGTGGATATGAAATTAAAGTCTCCACACTGCCTCTCATCACCTGCTCCTGCTCTTTGTAAAGAGCCGTTTCTCGGCTCATCCGCTCGGCCTCCAGGGCTGCAGCGGACAGCTCAGCCTGCAGACTGGAGACCCGGTCAGACAAAACCGTCTTCTCTGCCTCCATCAGGGAAAGCGCCTACAAAGGGAGAAAAAACAGCTTATCACTAACAATCTACTACTTTCATTCAAAACTGCAGTCTTTATAAAACTTTTATCTCTAACTTTTAGCAACAGTATAACATCAAGACAGCTGCTCATCTCATGCAATCAGATCGGACCTGTTGCTTCTCAGTCTCGGCCTGCAGCAGACGTTGATCTCGATCGTGCTGCAGAGTCCTCATTTCATCCTGCAGCTCCTCCCTTTCTCTCTTCGTCCTGAGCAGGTGATCCTCCATCTCCTGCCTGACTTTCCTCAGAGTGGTCTCATGCTCCATCTGCAAGCTGTGCCGCACAACTTCCTGTTCAACGGGGCAGACAAAGAGGACAAAAACCGGTAAAATGGTTTCAATGAAAAGCATCAAAAACAGGAGTAAATGTAAAAATAGCACTTAAAGAAACATTCAACTAGGGATGGGCACTCCATTAAATTATTTAAATCAGGATAATTAACGACCAATTACCAATTAATCATTAATATTTCTATATTAAAATTCAATATTTATAGCCTTTATTTAAATTAAGTGAAAGTAGATAAAAACCTAGTTTTCCCTTACTTAGATTTTTGTTACAAGATGAACAAATCTTGTGGCTTCATTCAATGGTCACACTGGAAAATTTGCGCTTACATATAATTTCAGCAGAAGTTTGAAGATGCATTCGATTAATCGATTAACAAGATAATGTAATCGATTAAAACTTATCGTCTATAAATTATGCCCATCCCTACATTCAACCACTAAATCTGCCCACCTTCTCCGACACCAGCCTTTCCACCTCCTCCTGATGCTCAGAGATGGCTTTGCGTAGAGCCTGCTGAGCCTCCAGCTGCGCCGTGTTTATTGCCTGAGTCATGGCCTGTTTCTCTTTCTCAGCTTGGGCCAATGCACTTTCTCCCTCTGAGCGTACACGCCTCAGCTCAGCTGGAAGCCCCACGCAAGAAAACAAATGAGACAAAACCATACAAAGTAAGATCACATTACTGACAGACCATCGCTCATATTATCAAACAGAGAAGATCATCTTTTTTTGACCTCTTCCCTGCACATACTCTCTTATCTTCTCTCACCTGCAGCAGTCTCACAGCGGACTCTGAGGTTTTGGTTCTCTGCTTCTAGTTGTTCCCGCCGAGACTCCCCCTGCACGAGCTGCTGCTGCACATCAAACAGGCTTGTTTCCAGTGATTCCCGCTCCGACCTGCAGCTCACACACACAAAATTCCCACAATAAACCATCTCAGACATGAAAAGTGCCACAAAGCAATCATTTGTCCAAAAATCATGCCGATATACCCTAATCGTAGGGTATGGAGAGAGTAATCCCAACGCGCTACGTTTGCTTTTCAATTGAGATTTGACACTGCAACATGAGAATAATGGTGCATAAGCCCAGAGTTGTTGTTCAGTACTGTGTGTGTGTCACATATGTGAAACATGTCTTTTCTATTGGTTTATATTAGGTTTAATGACCAGCAGCAAGGCAAAGGATGGAGGGGCAAAGTGTGTAAAGCTGTAATTTTTGATCAATTTCATGGCAAAATCTATTAAAATCTGATCACTTGGAATATTGAGAAAGATCCATTTAAATGAAAGCATCCAGCTCAATGTTATATTCATTTGACAACAACATCCACATAAATGCATAATTTGAAACACAATGCATGATATTAAAGCTAATTACCATCCCTTGTTCCTTACCAGGTCCACACAATAAAAACAAAAGAGACAGTAAAGATTCAAATGGTCAAAATATAAAAATGTCAGGTTGCTCATTTGAATGTGAATAATTACAAAATAGGTAGTAAGAAATAAACTCAAAACCCTCCCCACCTGAAAGCAGCCAGTTCCTCAGACAACATTGTGTTTTCTCTCTCGGACGCCGTTAGCTGAACCACCAGAGCTGCTTTGTCCCGTGCCAGCTCTGCTCGCCCGCGGCCGGCCTCCTCCAAGGCCACCTCGTTCCTCTGGCCCTCTCCCCGCGCGAGGCTCAACTCGGATCCCAGAGACGTCACCTCGCCACAAAGCTGTCAGCAGAAAGACTCGTTCTATTATTAAACAAACAAAAAGCTGCACGATTTAAATAAAACTATCATGTGGTATTCTCAGGCATCTACCTGGGTGACTCTCTCTTGCAGTTTTAGTCTGTCTGTCCTGAGACTCTGCAGCTCTGCCTCCATCCCCACCCGGCTTAGCTCAGCATCCTGCAGTGACTGATGCAGGGAGATGCGGGCCGTCTCCAGTTCCAGCCGCTCCTGCTCCAGTCGGACCAGCTCGTCCCTGATGGTTAGCTTCTCCTGCTCCGCCTCACGTTTCTGAGTTTGCAGGAGGGCCTTCTCCTCCTCAAGCTTCAAGACAACAGTGAGAATTACAATTTTTCCACTTAAGACACGGGAAAAAGTTTTGTTCATCATGAAGCAAAAATTAAGGTGGCTTTAAATAACTTGAATTTGATCATTTTGAGAACTTCTTTTATCAATGTAATCAGCTTTTAAACTGAGAATTAGAAAAATTGAGGATTTTAATTTAGTTTTGTTCTCTTTTAAATTTTCACTTTTTGTGTGTACAGCTTCTTAAACACCCTACATGTCAATGAGTCTGCGGCAATTCAAGCTTGAAGTTGCATAAGAGAGTAGGACACAAGTCAAAATGAGCAAACCTGGAGGATGTAGGCGTTTAGGTCTGCTTTGTCCTGAGCCAGGCCCTCGTTCATGCCACCCATCTTTGCCAGGGAGTCTCTGAGAGCTGCATCCTCAAACTGCAGCTTGCTGACCAGCAAAGACAGCTCTGTGTTGCTACTCTCGGCCTGCAGGGGATATTTTTTAAAAAAAAGAGTTAAAACATGTAAATCAGACAACACCAGCATGCAGAACGCTGACTTTGCAGAAGTTAAATGAGAAGAAGCTGCTTTTTCCTCACCCGAGCAAGCGCCTCAGACAGCTGGGCCTTCTCCCGCTCCAGCAGCTGCCTCTCAACCTCCCCCTGCTGGTGAGTCTCCCTCACCACAGACAGCTCTCCACGCTGAGCAGAGGCTCGACTCTCGCTCTGATCCCACTGCTTCTGTCTGAATCAAGGAAATACAAGAACAAAGTCTGTAATGCACAGTTTGTTTTTGTAAAGCTAATTACTACGAGCAGATAGTGGAGACTGGAAAATATCGTACAACTCCACAATAGAGGTAGTTCTCTTTCATTTAAAGGAGCTGTACCTGATTTTATTTTAATCTTTCTAAGAAAAATGGTTTCTACACGGTATATTATGTGGTAGAAGGGGGAAGTCGGACTTATCCCTTTAAAGTCCATAAAAATTAATGACTCATTGATTGCACATACGTACGAGTCCAGGCCATTTTAGTTAGCAATAGCGGCTAATTTTTAGCTTTGGCGTGACGCTCTTTCTCTGCCAATGGCGTTAACTTCCGTAACTTCCGTATTCCGATCAGCCAGTAAGAGGGAATCCGGAAGTGTGGAAAACAAGCACGTTTTTTATGGCGAACTGAGACGGAAGCGGTTGCCCGATACTTATCATTAGCTGGGCTGCTAGCTGCCTGCCCGGCTAAATACTGGAGCGATCTTGAACGCTCCTTTCTCCATCACTCACATGTATGAAAGGAAAGATGAAAACAAACCCCAGGTACAAAGAAAGCGAAATTCTCCTTTAAGTTTTGGAGCCGAGTAGTTTACATTTTACACAAAAAACTTCAGGAAAGCTTTTGTGTAATAAAAAAGAATCAGAAAAGCACAAAGCTGGTCACACAGGTGATGATGTTATTAAGAGAAGCAGCAGTGAGATGTGAATATGAGAGGAGCCTATCCAGATCTGTTGGATGGCTTCCTGTGGGCATGAACAAGGCGTGCTGACTGCACTAAACTTTAGGGATAAGCCTCCACACCCCATTCATTTAATCTCCATCGATTAGCCTGCTTACATCCTCTGAGTCTCTGCCTTCGCCCGCTCCTTCTCCTGCATGGCCGCCTCCTTCTCCTCCCTCTCGTGATCCCGCTCTCGCTGTGCAGACGCCACGGCCAGCTGGAGCTTCTCGCAGTCCAGCTGCAGGATCTGATTGCTGCTCTGCACTGCCTGCACAGTCTTCTCCAGGTTCAGCTTCTCGCTGCAACAGGGAGCATGTTGCACGGTTAGGATTATGCATGATGCAGAGTTTAGGAGCAGAGTGAGAAGTGATGAGGGCAAACCTGGCCAGCGTGTCTCTCTCCTGCTTCAGACGCTCCTTCTCTCTATGTGCAGTCTCCCGCTCTCTCTGAGAAGCGTCCTTTTCTCGCTGCAGTGTTTGGTTCCTCTGCTCCGCATCTCTTTTGGCCAAATCAGACTCTGAAAGCTGCTTTCGTAGCTGCTGGACAGAGGACTGGGCAGAGAGCAGGCGGCCTCGAACATCCTGAAAACATGTCCATCGTACACCCTCTATCATACTGTGATAAACCAAAACTAACAACAAACACGTACATCCGTGGGATGAACCGAACATATTATTTTTACTATGTTACACAGGGGCAACAGGAAAATACTTTTTATGGTACTAACTGGACTGAACAACTTGTAAGAGAATGGAAATTCATGAAACTCGGGTAAGATCCGGGAAAGACCATCATAGATTTACTCAAGTAATCAGTAGGTGTAACAAATCTCCTGAGGTCCTGTAAAAAGTCTGCCTCAGGATTTTTCAGCATTGCCTCAAACCATAAAAAACTTGTTACAGTCAAACATCTACCAACAGGAAACTGAAAAAATATCACAAAGCTGGATGCAGAACAGAAAAAGCTTTTGTCTTTTGAACATTTTGTCAGACGATATGACATTTATGAGTGCGGTGGGTGTCTTACTGCTACAAACCAACACTTCACCTGCAGCTGCAGGGACTTGTTTGTAGCTGCTGATCGCAGAGCTGACAGCACCGTGTCCGGCAGAAGGGACAACGACGAGGCTCGAGGAGGGGAAGACGACCTCCGGGCGGAGGAGGAGCGACGAGGAGAGTTACGGATCAGTGCCAGGAGCGACGGCACCGAGTTGTCCTGATCTGCTTCTGATGATGAGTCTCCGTCTGACAGAAGAGTCTGTGACAGGAAGCAAACATGAAGCACTCATTAATGCTAACGGGGACTTTGCAGGTAAAAAGTGTTGGGTGTTGTTTACCTGAGCGATGTCCTGCATAGTGTCTAACAGTGTGTTAGTGTGAGCTCTCATCAGCTGCATGTCCGTTTCATCACTGCTGCTCTGTTCCTGAAGGAAAACCAGAAAAAAACAGTGACTTGAGTTATTTAAAGAGTCAATAAACATCACAGGGTTCATGAGTGGCCTCTCACCTCGAAACGCCTCATTAGTGTCGCGATTTCACCATCTTTCTCCTCATTTTGGGCTTTAATTCTCTCACATTCTCGCACCGCATCTGACAACCTGGCAGTTCATAGAAAGATGAAGTATTTATCAGTCCTGGATGATGACTCACTTCTTCATTTAATCGCTCTAGCTGATAGATAACTATCATATATCTTTGCCTGTCATAACAATGATTTAATAAAAAGGGGCTTTATCCCTTAAAGGCTGCATAGGGGCTCAATTAACGTCCATTTAACATGATGTATAACAACTAGAGATGCAAACAATTAATCGATTAGCAAGTAATTGTTGATAAGAAATTACTCTATTAAAATAAATTAATCGCAATTAATCGTTTTGAGCCCCTAATTCCTCATCAGCCTGCATGAGCCTGACGCCAGAAGTCCTTGATGCACATGCAGGAACACGGGAAGCTGTCCTCTGACCAGATACATAATAATTTGATTTATTATATTAAATAAAATGTATAATAACAATATTATCTATGTTTGCATTTTTCCATGTGTGAATGTATTGTTCCTGGTGTTAATAATAAATCTTTTATTAAGGAATATAATAGCATTTTCTCTTAAGATTGCATTTTTGTAGAAAGGAACCTAGTGATTCAGAGGGAAATTCAGTTTCTCAGGAAAATTGTCATTTATCAATTAATCGATGCTGTCCAGCTCATCACACGCACTGACCTGACGTTCAGCTCACTTCTCTCTGCATCTGTTCTGGTCTGAAGATTCATCATTTCTGCTACTCGGTCTCTGAGCTGCTGTTCCAGCTGCACCCTCAGAGCTTTTTCCCGCTCCAAAGCCAGAGCAGCTCCTCCCTCCCGGCTGTGCAGCGTCGTAGACAGGCCGGCGCAGGACACCTGAGCAGCGTGAGACATCCTAGCCAGCTCGTTACGCATGTCGGACAAGTCCCTTAGGTTGGAGAGACGCAGAGGGGAGCGAAGGGGGACATGAGAGCAAGCAGAGTTTGCTTTTTTTAATAAGTTGTTTACTTTAGGATGTTTACCTTTCGGTGGCAGTCTTCATCTCACAGACGTGCCTCCTGAAGCCGACCACTTGCCGCCACAGCATCAGCAGTCGGCCGTGTTCGCTGCTGAAGTAGCTGTGGAAAGACTGGTTGGGATGGCAGGGAATTTAAAATCTGCCATTTTGGATCCTTTTTTCCCAAAAAATATGCCTCCCTCTCTGATGAGCACCCACCTCCTCTTCTCTCCTCCAGTCCGACTCCTTTTGTTCCAGCTCCTCTCTGGCTTTGGTCCAATCAGCAGTGAGCCTGCGGATGTCCTGGCTGAGAGCCTCGTTAGCCAAACCGGCCTGTTCCAACTGCTCTCTCAGCATGGCGTTCACCGCAGACAAACTGCTGCTTCTGTTTACACAACAATGCATAAGATGGTTGAGTGAGACCAGAAGGATTTACACCTAGAAAAGATGAAAGAGCTCCACTTGAAAAAGATAGCATGTTTTGTGACTGCATGGAAATCTATGCAGACTGAAGGCCTTTATTAGAAGCCGTGGTCTTCAGGCCCTCAGACGACACTGCATCACTCGTCGGTATGAACGATTGTGGCACTGACATCACTAAACGGCCCGGGAACACTTCCAGAAACCACTGTCAGCTAACACAGTCCTCCGTGCCATCTGCAGATGCCAACTAAAGCTTGATCATGCAAATCAGAAGCCATACTTAATACATCTGAAATGGACTGTTGCAAAGTGGGGAAGTCTTCTACAGTCGGAAGAATTTACACTGAAGGTAATGGTGAACACCTCGTTCTGTGGGATAAAGAGGACAGTGACTTTCCAGCATCAATGATGGTATGGGGGGGACATGGCTGCTTAGGGTTAGGGCACCTTGCATGTTTTATAAGGACGTACAAATGTTGAAAAGAAAAAGTTTTAGAAATTCCTGTCACAATAAGCAATAATTCAATCACAAAGTAAGAAAAAAAAGTTTTCCAGCCACAATAGCATTAATTTGTTCTCGTTCTCTGTCTAAACCCGCTCATTTTTTATGGACTGTTCTGTTGTGTTGTACTTGACAGCCGCATGGTTTTGTATGATATCACAGAGTGTAGCAGGACATATTTTTGTTGCTACCTTTAGAGGAGCAGACTGGCAGTTTCCCTGTCTGAGTCCCATGTTTGTATTTTGTTGACAGACTTAATTATCTCTCATATTTTTTACTTTTTGGTGTGTTTGGTTTTCATTTATCATTAATGAGACTGAGAGTGACTTCTGATGTTTTTTGTTTAGTTATCTCAAATTTCTTCCGGTTCCAGAGGAAATGTTTACAAATGAAAGTTTATTGATCTTTAAAGGGGTGTACCTGCATTATTATTATAGCATTATCACTGTATTAGTTGAATATATATCAAAATACAATCATCTCTTACAGAAATGTTATCATTTATCACAATCATTTCGGAGACAATTAATCGCACAGCAGAATTTGTTATCATGACCTTCCTAGTTTTAGAGCAACATATGCTCCTGTGCAGACACCGTCTATCAGGGAAGGCCATGTGCTTTTCAGCAGGACGGAGCTAAACCACAGACTGCAGCTGATAAATCAGATGAGCTTTAACAGAGAAGAGTCCAGGAGCTAAGCTGGCCTGCATGCCTACAGTCCACATCTTTCATTAAAAAAGAACATTTGTTAAATAATTAAACAAAATATACTTCAAAGACGACTGCAAACTCTGCAGCAGCTGGGCATTTATATTGGGGCAAGAAACTCCAACACCAAAGCTCCAGAAACTCCAAACACTGGAGTTCACTGGATGCATAAAATTGTCATTTTCTGTTACGTCTATAATATATTGGCTCATGTGATTTGATGGTCTTCCAGTTTTCATTTTGTTCAGATTTAAAGAAAATTCCAACTTTTCTGGGTTGAATGATAAATGACCAAACTTTCTTTTATTGCTATCCAAAACAACATGAACAGGCCTCTTGGAAGAACAGGTGGTGTAGCTATCTGAAGAAAAAAAAGGGCTCAAGCTTCCTGTCTCACAAAATGTTGCAGCGAGACAAATCCCACTAAATGCAACTGGTTAGATTTACTTTGACCACATTCAGACTTCAAATGTAAACCAGGCAGCTTCATTCTGCAGAATCCCCATTCATTTTCCTCGGTTTTGCTGAATCCCCATCTATTCCTCTGACAGCAGGTATCTCAGGCAGGAGTGTCTCACCTCTGTTGCTCTTCCTCCAGACGGATTAGAGCATTTTCCAGGTTGCTGCTCGCTTCATCATGATTGCGACCATTTGATGTTTCACTGTTTCCCTAAAAGAGAAAATCTGTATTGAAGCCATGCTGCAGGAAGAAACAGTGTTTCATCAATAACATTTGAATTAGCATTAATTAGAATAGATTAAAGGCCACCTACACTCACACTGCGTTTTTCCAACTCTGAGGACTTCTCCTGCAGCATCTGCTCCAGATCACCACATCTCTTTTTGTACTGAATCACCTGAAGCAGCAGAATAAACCATCATCAGCTGACACGCCTCCCTGAGCGCATGTTTAGACCCAGAGAGGACGGCATACCTTGGCCTGCAGCTTCTGCACGAGCTGCGCCTGCCTCTGCTGCCCCTCCTGGTACGTGGTGAGTTTGCGCTTGTAGGCTGCTTGCTCTTCGTCCAGCCGCCTCCGCAAGTCCACGTTCTGCTGAGCCAGACTGCGAGACTCAGGTGAATCATGGTCGCCCTCTCCGGTTTCCAAACGTAGAGCCTGCTCCAGCTGTGGATCGATTAAAATATGAAGCTGCAGGTGAGATAAAATCTTACATAGAAAAAGCGCTGGGCAATATATTGAGTTTTTCAGATACATTGAGACTTTGTCACACAAGATATAGAATGAGGGAATATTGTTTGTTAGCTTGTTTTCAGTTAGAAATAGCTCTTTTTTAACATTTTGCACAACTGTATCTTTATTATGATAACTGAAAAGTATTTTTTATTATTTTAATACACATATACTTTAATTTTAGCCAAATATTTTAATGCACACGTGCTTCTGATCCTTAATAAAAGTGCATTTAGCACTCAAAACTGTAAATTTGAACCATCTCTTTGTTTACTTGACCAAATATATATACATATATATCGAGATATATATAGTACATCATGATAAATGAAAAAATGATCCAGATGTTAAAATTGGTTCTTATCGCCCAGCCCTACATAGAGACTATTTGTGGTGTTACTTTGATACTGTAGAAACTGAATTTTACATGTAACTCTGTTGACTGTCTAAATTAATATCAAACTGTTGCATCAATACCTGTTTAATGTTAAATAAAGCTATACAAATTCAGAAAGAAATGTAGAATGAATTACATTAGATCATGGCCCTGATCTCAATCAGCTTTGAATATATTCTCATAAAAACAGCCAAACTATTGTAAGCTTGGTTATACTTTCAAGTTGTCCGATTTCAACCGGAGATCTTCCACGGCCCGGCGAGGACACAAATTAACTACTTTAGCATTATCTAATGAAATAAGTTCATTAGAAATCAAGAAAGGCCAAGGCCACCCTTCTTAAAATCCTTTCTGGATGTGGTGAGTGTGGGACACGGGAAGCTGCCACAGCGACTGTTTGACATTGATTAATAGTAATTAAGTCTCGTAAAAGGAAACAATTTCCTAAAATGTAACTTTGAGTGAGCTTTTTACTTTTGGATGCAAGCCTGCACGGCTGTTTTGGAAATAATCTACCTAAAAGGAGTCGTCGCCCACCTCTGCTCTACTGAAGCCCCTGTTTATAGTAACCCAGAGCGACAGACGCCATGGCAACATTCCACTTCAGTTCATTCCTGCCCCCATCACCTGGGAGACTAGCAAATCTCAGACAAAGACAGGCCAAAACCCCACCACCACCAAAATAAGAGAAAGAAATAGTGCCACCGCATTCCTCTTCATGTCTGTCCCCCAGAACACCTGGAGAGTCACTGAAATTAGGGCTTTTTGCAGCTCATGTTGGCTTAATTCCAAATCTGTTGATTTTTCTCTTAACATAACCTAACTCTGAACACACTGTGGCTGTTTTTATTAGTCAGACACTGCTTTTGTTGTTGTTCTTACCCTCTCACTAATTGCACCATACTTGATGGCGAGCTCATCCCTGTCGGCCCTGCTGTGTGCGAGCAGGTCCTCCAGTCTGGCCAGTTCCCCCTGCAGCACCCGGTTCTCCTCCTGAAGGGACATGACCGAGGACATGGCTCCTGCTGCTCACAGAAAACAGAAAATGATCAAATGAAGTAGATGATCAAAGCATTTATTCAGCAAAATAAAAAGAAGGAGACTCACGACTATCGTTGAGGTTCTTAGTGACAATCTCTCGCACTCGTGCTGGAAGAGATGTAGGGGGGGCATCAGGTGAAGGGCCCTGGACCGTCAGCCTCTTCTCCTCAGACAGAACGCTCTCTTCCAGCCTCTGATACAGAAAACACACACACACATCAATTCTGATCACTATGAAATATCTATAAGAAAGAAAGCATGACGTATAGGTTGATATGCAACAAATGCACTTAAAAATGATGATGAGGTGTTTGGGTTTGTGCCTCAGGAGACTCCACGATGCAGTCCTCAAGCACATGCATGCATGCTGTAATGAGCAGCTTTATTTATCGCGGCACACTGTCAGCAGATCATTAAACAAAACCAGTTGAGATGAGCTGAGTCTCACCTGAATCACAGACTCCAGTTTGTTGGAGTCGCTGTCTGAGTTTTCCGCAGCGCTCATCGCGGTGCGACTGGCAGCTATTTAAAAATCCTCCGAGGAAATAGGATTAAGCCCGAGGATATGAGACGTCTTCACAAGATAAAAAACGGCCTGTTTTGTTTTCCAGTGCGCGTGAAAAGGAACAAAGGTCTACAAAAGTTGGTTGTTCGCTGGTTTATGTGCCGACAAAGTTGCGTGCGCAGGAGCTGAGTTTGTCCGTCCTGTCGCTGCCTCCTCCGGGACAGAGATTGAGGACAGCAGGATTAGCAGGTTTTAAAGAGCACCCCCTCCACCTCCACCTCCGTTACCATGCGCTCACTCCCCACATCCATTCAGCAATAAAACAAGGAGCTGAAGCCACAAAAGGGGAGAATAAAAACTATTCAAAATAAAACTGAAAGTAGGGGAGGCGCGGATAAGTTATTACATGATTAGAATTAATTTAATATAGGCTAGCTAATAAATTAAGTCAAAGTCATGCAGTTTACACAAGCACAACAGCGTAAGAACACAAGACAAAAGCACGCATTTTTAATTCAGCTTTCAATGCTGGAAGTCAACTGGATCAGGCTAGACTTGTATTTAACACTAGACCCTGAACCAGAAATGCATTGAGGTGATCAGTCACTTCATTTGCACAAAACTAAGTCATAGGTTTCAATTAAGCCAGATAATGTATTTAATAATGTGACAGGACAAAGAAGAACCTGGGCAGGGATTGATCCCACAACCTCCCAGGTAAAAACCATGCGCACTGACCAGTCAGCCAGAAGTGGCTTTCACTTGGGAGGTTGTGGGATCAATCCCCGCCCAGGCCCTGCTTTGTCCTGCCACATTCTGGTGTTGTCCAAATACAGTACGTGGCATATGTGCAAAGCATGACGAGCATGTGAAAAGCGGGGGAGACAGACGACAGTGAGGGTCCTGTCACTATGTCACATTGATTATGTACCCTGGCTACTTATCCACAGGGATATCCTTTAGGCTGACTGGACATGCATGGCTTTCACCAAGGAGGTTGTCTGATCAATCCCGCCTGGGCCTTCCTTTGTCTGGACACAATATTAATATTTTACCAGAGGAGAGATTACTAATTCTGGTCAATTTTCTTTTGCATGTTTCAAGTAATTGCCCATATGTAATAAGTAAGATAATACTTTAAAGTAAAAGGTAAATAATTATTACCAGTTAATAAAGTATGATTGATAAAAGGGGTTTGTGCTGCATGGAAAAAAATTGTACAGGTCTAATTTTAGTGTTGAAGCAGCTAGACAAACCTTTTGGATTTTAGCAACCTCAAATGCATTGCTTCAGTAATAAACATGTTGTAAATTCATAGAACTTTACAGAAAACTAGTATTAAACCTGAGGCATTATACAGTTCGATTTGATTTTTTCACATACATACATAGGGGTGCAACAACACATGTAATTGTATCGAATTGTTCAATACAGATGCGTACCGAACCATAAGCACTGTATTGAACAATACAAACAATACTAATGTTTCATGGACATCTCCTTTGATTACAGTGTTTAAAGCTCAGAGGCTTTGCATTCAACTACTCTACCTAGGCTGCATCGTAGTGCACAGATCCAAGACATTTGTAATTCCAGCAACACTTGATTAAAATACTGTACTTTTGAAGTTAAATCAATATTTCTAATTAGTTTCAATAAAAATCACAAGCTATAAAAGTATTTTCTGTATTGAGAAAATATCTAACCGTGATACCTAGACCTAAGTATTGAACCAATCGTATATTTTCTGTGTTGTTTGTGTGCACAGAGTGCTTTCAAAAATGCAATTTTCTTTAGCTCTTTACTTTAATATCAAACTTTTATGTTTATTACATAAAAGTACTGGTACAACAGCTGTTTGTTATTTTTAATGGTGACATGACACAAGCATGAACATGAGGACTGGACACTGCTCTTTGTGGTGTGCAATAGTTAGACACAAGAGGATCATTGTGTTTTATACTAGACCCCCGCTCTGCATTAACTAGCATCCTTTCACACACAGAGACTTGTGAAATTCTTGTGAGGACTTTCCCTCTGTAACCATAACTCTAAAATCACAGTGTATTTAAAAAAAATCCGCACATATCAATAATGTGGCTTCTCAAACGCATGTCAGAAAATAATAATGACGTTATAGTTGTGACTGCAAAATATTCATTCAGTGTTGAAGAGAGTAAGACATGGGTCAATGTGCATCCAGCTCACAAAACTTAAAACTTACTGTTTGGCCCTTTAAGTGATTTGTTTGTTTTTGGCAATAATTAGGCTATACCCAGCATCTTTTTTTCTATGTCCAATTCCTGTTATCTGTTGCGCCCCCACTTGGTCTGTGAGTGTATGACATTGATTTAAAAAATATGAGAGCGCTTGCTATCTGATATCAGGCTACACATTTGTTAATCTATCATCTGGACAGTCCAAGCTGCGCTTTTCAAGAGGACTTCTTCTTGCCGTGAACCTCATCACCTGTCGAGGACCGGCGGACCGTAGTTAGCCAATGTCTCTCCAGCTCCGGCCCAGATTAATCGCACAAAAAGGAAGTAAAGCTTTTGTGTGACTCTCTAACATCCCTATTATGAAAACTCAAAGAGCAGAAAACGCATCTAGAAAGACACGCCCAAGTTTTCAAAACTATGCGGAGGAGTTTGAGGCGGGAGGAAGAGGAAGAGGAGGAAGAGTAGGCTACGTTAATCCGTCCAGCATCCTGCAAAATAAGTGATTATGAACGGAGACCTGGGTTTTATAGTGATACACGCTGCTGTGGAAATAACATTATCACATATAAAAACGTTTAAGCCGCAACATCCACATTTAGGCTATGTCGTGTCTTCAGCTCTCGCAGTTAAACTCGCAGCTTCACTTTCTGAGAAACAATCTCACCTCGACTGATCGATTTGCAGAGCGTCACCCTGCCGTCCCTCCATTAGGCCTACTTATTTTTCAGTCAAGAAATGCAGAAATAAACCACGTCCGCACAGTCACAAACCGACCACCAGCTGCCTGCAGGAGCCTTGTTCCGAAACCTTCTCCATGCTTTTTCCGGGGAGGGACTTCCAGTTCACACAGAGGTCTGCTGTTATCACAGGACCCACGCTCATCATCTCATCTCACAACGCTTTGAAAACTATTTGGAAAAAGGCTAATGACGCAAATAAGGAGCATAGCTTTGCTTCCAATCACAAGTGAAGCAATATTGAAAAGTGAGGCAGAATTTGTAATAGAAAAGGGTCAATCATTTTTCATCAAGGATTGTTTTATTTAAGACTGTATGTCTTTAACGACTATTAACACTTGAGATACTTAATGATGAAAAGAAAAACAAGTTATGAGCCCAATCTGAAGTTTTATCAGTGTTCAATCAGCATGCCTGACCAATTAACTTTCCACTACTAATGCTTCCTCCCAATATCCAAGATATGCTGGTTTGGTAAACACATCTCTTGTAAATGAGACTGTGTACCAGTGGGCCTACCTGTAGAAATAAAGGTTCACTGTATTCACCTCTGGTGGTGTAGTGACTTTTACACACTCTTCTTAAAATATGAAATGTCTTGAGAGACTAATGTTATTAATCATATAAACAATTTACAAGACTATGCTGTGAAACTAGTTTTATTGATGTAGAAATATCAAAGATAAAAACTCTGGATAAAATGTTGTGGCACGGTGACAGTGGCAGGGTGTGATTATCTGCTGCAAGACATGCAACTAATTACAACAATCTCTTCTCAACATGTTGGTATAGCTCAAAATAATCACTGTCCGCTTTAGCAACCTGATTTTAATTTATCCATCAATGTCTTTGGTTTACTTAGCATTTTCATTAAACTTCATGTGTGCAAAAAGTGGTGAGAGCACTGGTAAAATGCAAAAACGACAAAAAAAACAGTCAGAAAAGATAAAGACAACATTTTTGGCTGGAAACTGCAGGACCATTCCTTTATAAACATTGTCTTGCTAATTGATTCTCCTCATTTTGCAATTCAAATTTCCTAATTTTTTTCTTATTGAGCCTGTTCAATAAGCAACACGCCCAATTTTCTTTCAGAAAGTCTGAGAGTTACTGTCTTATTGTAATTTGGATATGGTTGCAATTGAAGATGCACTAGAGTCATTAAAACCAAACAAATAAGGAGCTGATACTCTACTAAAGGTATAATTAGAGTGTTATAATGCACAAATTAAAATATAATAAAGAAAAAAAAACACACCAATGAAATACATAGTTTATTTACATAAGGGCATAGGTTGGTATTTTATACATTTTAGGTCTTTCTCAGGAAGGCACTTAATCAAAGTTGGGAAGAGTAAGGACATTTGCGTCAGGTAAAAAGGCACATTCTAGAAAGCATGAAAACACAAGGGATTTGCATAAAAAGACATAACATCAACCATACATGTTGATATTTCAAGAACAGACGAAACATAACAGCTCAACATCTTCCAAGAATCTATGATTTAAACTTTAAAAAAGGAAAAAAATTCTTTATTTGAGCTTTAATGTTAAACTAATCATCAAATATCTACTAAAAAGAAAAAAAATGAAATATAAAAACAGCTGCTAAACAGAACACAGATGCTGGTACAGCCAAGTAATACAGGGACACTTCAACTATTTCCCAAAAGGCAAACAAACACTTGAGATGAGTGATGCTGGTGTAATGAGATCATTTGAGGACAGGAGTAGGAAGTTGTATGCATGATGTGGAGAAAATAAAGACAATGCAATCTGATTAACAGTGAAAGGTCTAAAATGATCAAAATAAGAACCTCTGATTTAAGGCAGTGGAGGAATACTTGCTTAGTGTAAAAGTCAGCGTTTCCCTTCAATCACAGACACCTGTCTTAAAGAGCAGAGTCACAACTAAAATCAACCAAATATGTGGCAGAAAGTGAAAAAGAAACGTAGAAAGTATGCACAGAATTGTTTGTTCCTCCAGATTGTGTTGGTCAGCGGGCTATTTTTATACTTGAGTTAGTGTAAGTGCAGCGAGTGATCCGGTGCAACCTGCTAACAGTTCCTCTCTTTTACTTCTTGTTTTGTCACAATGGTCCTGTCCGAGGAATGTGTGGAACCTGAGTGTGTGTACATTGTCTTGCGGCTCAACTAAACTGCACCCATCCTGATTTAACAGCATCTTTGTTGGAGCTGGGGGGGGGGTAAAAGATGAGTGTTGATGGAGCAAGAAACCAAACAAATGAAATGAAATGAGATGGTACTTAAGTGTGAGGGCGACATGCTCTGAAAAACTTACTTGGAACCTGCAGATGTGAAATCTCCCCACAAGTCTGAGCTGGGTTGGGCTGCAGGACCAGGAGAACCGAAGTCTAAAGGAGGAGCTGAAGGTGACAAAAAACTGCATCAATATTTAAGGCATTCATGTCAGATAAGTATGGTGATGTATTCAAAAGTAAAACAATCACCAGCGTTTGTCTGAGCAGCTGGGACAGTCGGCTGTCCTCCAGGAGGGGGCAGGAAGCCTCCTGCCTTTGCACCTCCTGGGGGAGGTGGTAGCAGACCGCCACCCACAGGTCGCGGTTTGGCACCACCTGCATCCTTCTTCTTAATGTTCTGTGACAGATTCAACATGTTTCTATACTGATTTTTTTATCTGACACAGTGCGGCTTGCATTGTCTCACTTCTGTCAAGTGCTCACCCCAATGCTGATTTTGATGGTCTGACCCTCTTTGAAGCTTAGGTCCAGTTTAGGTGCTGTGCTCTGAGACGCTTCCTGTTTCGCTAGCTCCCCTTCTTGCTTGACCCACCTTTAGAGTTTGACAGCACAACAACAAATCAACAAAATAATTCTGGTTTTCAAATAGAATCAATTCTTTACCAAGATATTTTGCAGTAGCTATGACAGAGGATCAGAAATCTTCAGAGGTTCTAAGCTGAACATCCTGAATACAACCATGCATTTATTTCTCTGTTCAATTTTACACAGTACCAGTCAAACATTTCTTTGGAGTACCTTTCCATTAATATGTGCCAACAGCATTGAAAATAGGATAAAACAATCCCAGATAATTAATCCTCATAAAATCTTATCAGATATTTGCTCTCATTCAATGTTGCCATCAGTGGCATGAGTGAATGTACCAGGTTTATGAGTTTCAAAAAGACAAGCAAGATAATGGAAAAGTGTGATATTTACAAATTTATGACTGGTTTCAGACCACAGACTGCATCCAATCCATCCAACAGAGGATGCAAGATATTCTAGACCAAAGACTTTATCCAAACATCAATTTGGACATTTGTCAAAAATTTCAAAAAAAAACTGAGCACCAAATCAACAAGTTTCAAGGTTGATCTGAAAACTGTATGAGTGTTACAGGTTTAAAACAGTGATTTATATTCTAATAAGGCATAATGTGTCTAATGTTCCATGTTACTTCTGTAATGGGACTCTGCTGTTGCAGGTAATACAAGTAGCTGCCTATGGCGCCATCTACTGAGGGGTACCTCTATAAAATGCTGGATTTATAAACGCAGGAATAAAAGCAGAACATAACCCCCCAGTTCATTGTGAGAGGGTTCCTGAAAAATACAAAATGAGTGTTTTGTTTTATATTGATAGCATGTTTACACATACCTCTGTAAAGTCTGTCAAAATACCCCATCATTGGTGTTGGCAGTATGATACAGATGAGTATGCAAATCTGTTGTGCATGACTGAAATGTATCACTTCAGCCTACAAATGTTAACCTTATTCCCAGCTGAACATTAAACAAACAACCATATAAGCAGGTTATGTGAAATCCTCCCAAGTATAGGTCAGAGTCTCTGCTGAAGATGTTGTTGATACATGGCGAATTGTAGATGAAATGATAAGAAAGAACATATATAGTCTTACTTAAAATGGTCTTGTAAAGCAACGTTGAAGTCAAATGAGTCTCCACGATCAGCAAAACCCAGACCGATAAAAGCATGGCGTCCTTTAAAAAAAAGGAGGCACAAGGACACAAACACAGTTATTTACAGTTAGTTAATTGCTTAAGGTCATCACCTGCAAATCTATGAACAACTAAGATAAATGGAGTCCGTTTATGAAACAATGCAGTTATATTTGGGGTGTAACGGTACATGTATTCGTCCCGTGCCGTCACGGTTCGGGCCTCACGGTTCGGTACACGCAGACCCACGATGAATACGTCTGACCCCGTCTTCACACCAACAGCAGCATTTCGCGTCCGCGCATACATTTGTACGCGAGAATGAAGCTTTTTTTCCGCGTGTACAAAAACGCTCTACTCGCGAGTCAAACAGCTGTTCACACTTCACCAACACCGTAGCCACGGTGGCGACAAGTAATGAGAACTACCAGAGAGTTGCGGTGTTGTACCTGCTTCTGAAGTATGTAACAGAAGAAGTCGGCATGTTTGGGTCCACCGGATCTTTCTCCAGAGGCGCTCGGAGCTCGGTGAATTTCATACTAATCCAGGAGTTGTGGCTGGATGACTGGCGCTTCCAGGGATGCTTCAGGCTCACCTAATCCCAGTTTGATGATCTGTTGGGGAGGACTGGTGCTGCATATCGCTCCAGGATACAAACTACAGGCGATCGGTTTCACTAGCAGAGCCTCCGTCTGCCTTCGGTAAGTCCGCTACGAGCTCCAACCCATGCTGACAACTTTAAAGAGAGATGTTTGCTAAAGAACGATGCCGGTCACTAAGCTAGCTGACGTTGCTACGTATCCCGGTGGTCCGCCAGCCTCCTCTCCTCCTCATAACCTGACAAGAAATATAATAATAATAATAAATAAATAAATACTATGAGCATAAATAATCTGACAAGCCGATCAAACACAACATAGAAGCTTCCTGTTAATTAAAACACAGCGAGTTTTTGTTTATCAGAGCTGATTTCAGTAAGCTG
>JAVQJG010117748.1:0-19239 GCA_036024015.1 Craterocephalus amniculus
TTTTGCTTCTGGGTCTGAATCCTTACAACAATCGCTAACCGGTATTGGAACATCCATTGACAAGCTCTGCATATTTACTTCCTGCCCTCCATCTGCATCGCGCACGTCATCCAGGTGACGTAGGTGAAACCTACCTATTATATTTGATCCATTTATTTCCTGGTTGTTATGGATATGTTAGCATTAGCCTGTAGCTTATGGGGAATTACAGAGTATGAAAACCATAAAACTAAAGCAGCCAGTCACTAATCGTGCTGCTACTTTGATATTTACATGAATGATAGGAAATGATTTATTGCATGAAAACCTGCATTACTGGCGCAAAAAGGTTTACAGTCATGTTAGTCGCCTATTAGCTTCAATACGTTAGCTTTGGTCTGTAGCCAATTAACTTCAACTCACCACATTTAGACACAAACGTATAGTACAACTTTCTGCAGGTCAAGAGGGCTTACTTCTGTTATTTACATAAATGCTGCTAGAAGACGTGGAAAAGTAAATTGATGCCGGTCACGTGATCCTATGAGTGCTGGATCCGCTACCAGACAGTTGTGTAGGGTTTCTAAAGAGGGGAGCGCTAACTCTCATCAAACGCTGCATGTTGACCCCAGAAATCCTCCATCATTACTTATGCTGATGTTTGGGCCCAAAGTTGCACAGTATCTCTGTAAGTTTGTAACAGGTGTCTTAAAGAGCAACTTGCAGGTTAAAAGCATTATAAAATTGAGAGTGTACCCATTTCTCCAGGGATCAACACACCACTGGTAACATCCACATGTTGCAGTTTGTGTTGCTTTGTTTTCGTTTCTGTGAGTTGCAGAAGAGGCGTGCTGGAGCTGGAAAGTATGACAGGGGAAGCGTTATTCCCCCCAAACAAACAGTTCAAGTTGTCCTTGTTGAATTTTTTTATTTTAGAGGAAAAAAGACCAGTATTGTGGAGAAGTAACACTTTTTACTGAATCAATGTAAAGTCAACATTATTTTTCTGAAAACATTAAAATATGACAGATACAGTACACAATCGACCAATCAGAGAAGGTGTATTGACAGAGCCGGTCGTGAGCTATTTATATGTCACTTTGTTCCTGCTACTTCATTCAAACTCTGCATCGCCATCACTTGTTTTTAGTTTCGTATTGCACTTGGTGCACATAGACAAAAATATCGCTATTTTTCTAAGGAATGTTTCGAAATTCACAGAAAAACTGAACCAAAAGACATTTGTAATTTGATTTTTGTGATTATGTACGATTGGTTGGGTTTACAGCGCAACATGGTGCCTTCGGGAAGGCGACCAAGCGACCTCATTTTAAGCTGTTCCAGATTTTGAGCACTGCCCCCCTGTGGCCATGCTAAGCTAAAACAAGTGGTTGCATTATTCTACACAGAGTTACCTCTCCATGGTGTCTCAGTTTGACGGGCTCTGCCAGGATGTTGATGTTGACAAAAAGCCCTTAAACTCTAAAATACCTGCACAAGTATTAGTAAGTAAATTAAATCTAGATATTTTCCCATCAGTGACAGTTATAGATCAAACAAACCATTGGTTTGCAATACATTTTTGGATTTAAATACGAAAACCATAATGATATAATTTTATAGTTACTTAGTTAATAAGATGCGTGATTGGTTTAAATGTGTTGGATTAAAATGATATACAAATAAAGTTGAATTGAATTGAATATTTCTAATGTTTGTTATGCCACATTGTAAGAAAATGAATGTCATACCAAACAGAGATGGGGTTGGCCAATTTCCATACAGATGAAAATGATATTTTTCTTTTTAATGTTCCAGTTCATGGGGATTTTGGATGTGCCTATTACTAAACATTTCAGACATCCATCAGTCAGTTTAGTATCCGGTTTAACTCTCATCCAGCTCACTGTACATCCTGCAAGACTTGGAATCCTTAGTGTCCATTTAAGCGTTTAGTAGAAAAGCCTCATGAGTCATCATGTTTCTGCACCACTTCTTCCATTTCCTGTCTCTTTTCATCTCTCTATCACCTGCTCTCAAGCCAAGCTAATTATAATTGTGCGCATCCCCTGGCTGGGGGGGAAGTGGTGCTGATGCTGGGATTTTCACTCGTCCTGAAACACGCACGCACAAACAAGCATGCATGCACTTGCCATCATGATGTAATGCTTCTGTTTTTCATGTAATGATATATGTTTTTTTCAGGGTTTGTTTCTGGAGGCTGTGGAGATGAACAGGGACTGAAACTGAGATGAAAAACCAGCACATGTGCTTTCGTGCAGGGATTTGCGTGTTTGTTGGAGAAGAGCGGATGTCGGACGCTGGGCCTCAAAGCGCTGACTGTCTGAGCTCGTCTTTAGCCGCGTGACGTTTCTAGATGCCTTTAGAGAGGGACACCACTGGCTCTGGGTTACCTCGTTGTCATGCAGATGTCAGTCAAGCAATCTGATCAGGTTTTTTTGTAAGGTTTCAAATGAAGAGACATTTTTAAACTAAACTCCAAATGCTTTAAATGAGCAAAGTAAAGGTTAAGTAGAGGCCTGTTAGTAATCCTTTGCAGTAGACTTGCCGTAAATGTTTGGATCGTTACATCAACAATCCATAAATTGCTTATCAACATTCTGTCTGAACCTTATTGTCACATAAAACCCTTGGAAAAATAACTGGATTATCTTCCTGACAGAAAAAGAATCAGATTTAAGCTTTTTGTTTGGTCGAAGTGGGAGTTTTAAACTGAAGTGCCAAACAATTTCTTTGACAGTTTGTAGATTTTCTGACTCAGAGATTTTCTAAATAAAAAATGTTGTTACCAGCTACAGATTATTTGCATGGAGAGATGTTTTCTAAAGTGCAACAAATCACATTTTATGTTAAACCAAATTCTCATTTAGAAGATACAAAACTAAAGAGCCACTGCAGAAAAAATAATGTTGATAAAAAACTTATGGTAAACCATCGAAACATATTAAGCTGATAGAAATCTATATTAAGCAGGATAACAGGATTAAAAATAAACCTATCTTTTCATTTTTTATGATTGTTTTTGTGTTACTAGAAATTCCACATTTTGTTTCTGGTGCTATCTTGATTCATCTTAGTGTTATTGTTTGTTTGTTCCTGTTATTTAATTTTGTTTTCATGTCTTATTCCTTTGTTTTTCTCAGCAGGACTGCCTTCTGGTCGGTCCCCACTCAGATTGTGTCAGGTCCTGTCCGCATGCACATGGTCTGACTAACGTAGATTTTTTCTTTGCATTTGCAAGGGAGAGTTTCTGGACCTGGATGAGGCAGCAGGGGTGGAAGCAGCGAGTATTAAAAAATGAGGATTTGCAGTTTGATAGGACAGCTGGGTATTTTCAGAACTAGGGAACTTGTGTTTTTACATAAGTTTTTTTACTTTTTCATTTTACACTGAAAGTTTACAAGCTGGTTTTCTGATTCATTTAATTTGGGAATAATATACAGTATATTTAAAAAAACTTAGTGAAAGTTATGGAATCTTACAGGTCGGCCAACCTGTGATGCCACAGTTAGATGAGTCATTTTCCTCCCATCATATGTTAAGGCAGGGTAAGATGAAGTCACATTAGAAGCCTTAAAACAGAAAAAGCAGGAAGGGAACAGACATGTAATTATGATGCATCTTTGTCTCTTCTGAGCCGAGACCACTGAGTGAATACGTGGCTCCGCCAGCCGATTATAATAAAGCCTTTTGGATGGGTCGTCGTAATCCAACGAGACTTCCTCTCTGCTTGCTCCTCTAACTTCTTTCGTATTAAGAGGATTAAAGAAGAAAGGTGTCTGGTGCTAAAAAATCTTTTGTGGTATTGCCGTTTTTGAGTGTTTTATGCATTTAGGGACTGCTATAGCAGTTCATAATTCATCTCTGGTCGGCCAGCATTTGTGGAGCCTTTATTTTGGAGCGTTTGCAGCACAGGAAAAGAGAAACAGGAGTTGTCCTGTTTTCCACATTCCTGCGAATCTCCTGGGTTATCTGCACCTAGCAAAGCAAAACAGCTGTGGAAGACATCACCACATTCAGTCCCAAACAAAGATTTGACAGTAAAACCATCTTCATAGCCGTGACCAGAAATTCAGGAACTTGTTCGTGTTGCATATTTGCAGGATTTTCCAGCTGGTTGGAAGAAGAATGTGAGAAATGTTCAGAATGTCTTCGTCTTACATGCCCCTGTGATTTCTGGACCAACGTCAGATCCGTCCTGAGCAAACACGGTTTTCTGTCGCGAGTTGTGTTTTATCGATCGTCTCTCTCTTCCTCTGACACTCTTCTCTTCTCTTCTTTTTCTCCTCCTGTGTGGTGTTTGCGATCCAAACACAATTGATTTTTCTTAATTGACACAGGTTTTGCTTGCTAGTATTTGAGTTCTGTTGTCAGCGAAGAAAACTTCTGCAAATCTTTTTCTTTATCGGTGCATGCCTTTCGGCTAAAAACTTTAACAGTCATGACTTTTTATTTTTTAATCAATGTATTCTGATGTTTAATTCAAAATGTATTTATTGAATATAACTTAAATATTATTTTAAAGATATATATGCTGTTCATATTTCTATTATATGGATTTTCCATAAAAATATGGCTGTGTTATTTTTTCTTTTCCTGTTTATCACAAAAGAAAGTTTGGTTATTTCAAAGAATGTATGTACATATAAATATTTACCCTACAGTAATTGACAGTGTATTACACAACTGACTGATGTCCCCTGAAGCTGCAAAATTGCTCATTTTCCATCCCTACCCATGAACATACTGATAAACAGTTGTCGTGGGCGCTATGCTTGAAAGGGTTAATGGAATAAATCTAGATTCTGATGTGAGGTGTTTTTCTCCTGTACCTCTACTGCAGACCACATTCATGTCCGGATACACATTTTACACATAAAGGCGTCATCACATGACCCATACGGCCTTCCACATAAGGACGTTCCCATTAATAGAGAGTTGGAGATCGCCATTATTACTCACCAGAATATGATCTAAATAAATAGAAAATAAATAATGAGGGGCTCATGAAAAGTGTATGAAAGTTTTGATTCCAACTTTTTCTTAGTTGTTTTGCTGGCTACTCAGAATCCCTCATTCCCGGACTGAGTCAGGATTCGTTCAGTGGTACCTGCTGACCCACAGTTCATTGAGTTTTCAGCTCATAAGAAAGTGTGTGAAATGCCCCATATGGAGCGGTTCATACCAACATGCTCAGCTCGCTGCTCTCTACATTTTAACTGGACTGACTGGTCCACGTATCAGAAAAAAATCTGTTTTATGTGGACTGTAGGTCGATTACTTTGTTTTAACTGTGAAGGTTACACTCATTTATTATTTCATTTATTTATATATTTCTGTATAGTGATAGTTTCTGGAATCGTGCACCTGATTGTGACTCAGCAGTGATGCTGCTTTTTGCGCTGGATTTGCTCTCATTGTGGAAAATGACCAGTTAAGGACTGGTCAGTGGAGTGACTGAGTAGATGGAGCGAGGAGAGCCTTTTAGCCTTTTAGCCAGTGCAGGGGAGCACTTCCCACTTCCCTCCGGCCACATTAAAGTAGCAGCACATACTTCAGCTTAACTTTCTACATTTGACAAAGAAAAAATGATGCATCCTGCTGAGTCCCTCATACCCTCGCTGAGTAGATCCAGTGAGTTTAAAGCTGGTTACCAAATTTGAGTGAACTCTTACAGATTGCACGGCAAGAAATATTTTTTTCCAGTGGAGGAATTCTAAGTATTTCTCCATACCAGTTCTCCGGTCCGAGTGAATTATTTCTGTATTTCAATCATCTTAGCGTCGTGTTTTGTCCGCTCCATTTCTAGCATTATTCCCACTGTCCGTTACTGAGCTTGGAGAGCGTCCAGGTCCTCTCTGAGAGGCTGCAGCCACATCTCGCTGACGCTCTGCAGCACAGGCGGTGAAGCTGCTGAGTCAGAGTACAGTTTGATCTGTGACTCATCTTACTTTGACTGTTCAGAAACCCACATGAAAACACTGTAGTGTTGCTGAAGCGTTGCAGTTATCTCTCTTACTTAAGACTTCAAATATAATTTTGCATGCTTGCTTGTCTCCAGCCTCCCAACATGCTGAATCTTAGCGGAGTGATGTCCCTTCAGAAGATTTTGGGCTCCGTCTTTGACCTTCATATTCACTCGGCAGAGGAAGGAGGACAAGCTGCCTTTCTGCTCTCCTGCTGTCCTCCTTCCATAATTGAACTAGCACATGGCGTATTTGATCACTCCAAACCCCATTATAACCTGGCTTTAAATAGAGCAGTATGCTCCATTAATCCTGACATTATGAATGAATTATGCAACTGCAATTTATTATAACTTTTTTTCTTTCTTTTAAATTAAATCCTGCTCTATGTATCATTAATAAGCATTTTATTCATTCCTCATCTCTTTCCTCTGACTGGCTTTCAGTTGTATATTTTATCTGCTTCTTCCTCTTTGAATCTACTTTCTTCTCTCTTTCTGATGTCTAGATCTCCACCTGGCAGCGGAGCTTGGAAAGACTCTGCTGGAGAGGAACAAAGAGCTGGAGGACTCTCTGCAGCAGATGTACATCACTAATGAGGAGCAAGTGCAGGAGATTGAGGTGCAGAATGTGGCATGGAGCCGTGCAATAGACGCTCAGATTCAGAATGAATGAGAAAATTAGCATTTCTATGATTCCTCTCGTCATTTTTACATTTCCTTCTTTCCTGTTCACTGTGATCACATATTCTGTGTCTTTGTAAGGCCATATTTTTTAGTAAAGCTGAATTTGATCAGTTATTTTCTCAGTTTATGTTATAAGGCAGCAAAACAAGTAGGCTATAAAGATCGATTGAAAAGGATCAAAAGAGACCACTAAGTAGACCAGAATTACGTTCAAAGATATTTTAGGTTTCTGCATAAATAAGATTTCACACAAATCCATCGTCTACAGAGACAAAGATGACGACAGCAGCAACTGACTCGGATGTGTTTTATTATTTAATGAGCTCTAAAAGTGTGTTTTTTATTTTTGTGTACTTTCTTTAAACACCAAATGGACAATACTTAAGATTACTTCACTTCTTGCTACAACCGACTGAACATATGAAACGTTTACATGAGTTTTAATTCTTATTTAATTCGGAATTAAAGTGAATTGAAAAGACTAAACTCAGTCAAATTTTCATTTGGACTTAATCATGGATATGACGGACCGACCATATTTTGCCCAAAAAACAACGTTCAAATGATGTCTAGTGTTTGGTGGCAAGTATCTGCTTGTATTTGCTGTTCAGTACCTGACGAAGCAGCTGGAGGTTCTCCGGGACATGAACGAGCAGCATGCCAAAGTGTACGAGCAGCTGGACGGCACAGCCAGAGAGCTGGAACGCACCAACCACGCTCTGGTGATGGACAGCAAAGCCTCGCAGCTAAAGATTGAGAGGTGCGAGAAACTGGCAGTTTAGTTTTTTTTTTTCAGTATCTTGATGCTCGTTTCTACTTCATAAACCTTTATGCTTCCCTTCTTGCATGCTCCAGGCTGACGGGGACTATCGACACTTTGCAGAACCAGGTGGATTCTCTGTCCGGGCAGGTGGACCAGCTTCGCTCGATGGAACAGCTCAGAGTCAAAAGGGAGAAGAGGGAGCGGCGTAAAACCATCCACTCATTCCCGTGTCTGCGGGAGCTCTGCACAGCACCCAGGTGTGTGTTTCATGTCTTCCACGGTGTTACACAAATGCTAGGGGTGTGTATTGGCAAGATCTGGCAATACAATATCACAATACAAGAGCAAAGATACTAGGCAAGAATATAGTATTGCGATATATTGGGATATATCGAGGTTTTAAGTCAGACATTAAGTAACCTAATGAGAGCAGAGGATCTACATGTCACTCTCGCAATAATAAACACTTGCTCTTTATGTGCAAGATGACGAAAGAAATTAAAATCTGGCTCATATCTTCATAAATCTAAAATTAAAGCACTCAGGATTATTCAAATAAACTTGATCAAAAAAGGAAAGTTTAGATGCAACACAAAAATTAACCACTTCTGACTAACGTTAGCATAATTAGCAAATTGTCGATTTTTTTTGGGGAAAAAAAGAGAAACCTGTCATAAAAAAAAAAATCAGCATTGTGGTTTTGAATATAGTACCACGACTGAGAAATGTTTGCATATATATGTAGATTATTGTTTATTTAAGAAAAAGTTCGATTTTTTTCCCCCAAATCTTTTATTTTTTCTTGACATTTTGGTTTTGAATATCGACACCACCTCTGTGTAATGTGAAGGTTTGCATATTAAGCTTATTGTTGATTTTGAAAAAAAGATTTACTGTTGATTTTCTCAAATTTTTTCTCAAAAATTCGATTAAAAAAAAATTCAATATTGTGGTTTTAAATATCAATACAATATTGTCATTCAAAATATCACGATACTTTGGTAAATCGATATTTTCTTACACCCCCTAACAATAATGAAACAAGATCAAACCAGGTTTTTCTTCTTTCCAGCTACGAGGATGAGTTCGTGGTGGGGAGGGCCGAGAGCTTCACCATAGAGGCGAAGCAGCAGCCGTTTGAAGAGGAGAACCAGCACCTGAGGGAGGCGGTGTCGGCTCTGCGAGCGGCTGTCTGGACTGAGAGAGGCCAGAGGGAAGGAGTGGAGAAGGAATGCAACCTCCTGATCGCAGAGTTCTCTCGGCTGCAGACACGGGTGCAGGTAAAACGTAAAGAAGGGCTGCAGAGCGAGCCCAAATCATCATGCCTCTCCGCTCATATCAGGTGTGTGTTAGGGAAACATCTCTATTCTGGTCTCATCTGTCCAAAGAATAGTTTTCACATACAGAGGGTTGAGTATCGGCAGATACCCGATACTATACTAACATTTTGTTATGAGCAAAATATTGTGTCAAACCTCACCTCAAAACCTTAAGGAGTAATTGATAACGTCCACAACAGAAGGTGTAAGAAAAACTGACTCATTAATTATTAACCAATGAGTTAATTTTAAATAAATTTAAAGACTTTGTGGAGATCGCGTACAGGCTGTACCAAGCGTGTTGGTAAGGTGAAAGGGCTGGATAGAAAATCTTTATCACCTGGTATCCACATATTTTAACGCATGCCAATACTGTACGATCTGTGGTTTTTTGTTGGTATTGGCACCGATACCTGATACTGGTGTCATATCGGGACAGCCCTAATGTAGCACAACTGAGGCATATAGAGTCTGAGATATACACCGTCTGATCTCCGGATGAATGACTTCTCGTCCTTGGAAGATTGCCTGGCACACCTTCTAAAGTTTAACTTATGCTGATACCGAGATTGTTTTTTGCTCACAGGATGCAGAGAGCTGCCAGGCGAGGGTCCGGGAGCTGGAGGTGGAGCTTCAGGAGCTGCAGCAGCTACGTCGCGCTCGGACTTTCCTGCTGAGCAGCGAAGACGACGGCGTGGGCCTCACCCAGACCGTCCTCAGCATCACCCCGGAAACCGACACCTTCCTGGAGGTTGAGGAGGGGGAGGCCGGGGGAGGCGTGAGGGAAGAGGCCGAGGGCAGAGGAGGCGTCGGAGGTCAGGCGTTACCGGATTCTAGCCCTGTGAGGAAGAGCTGCAGCGACACGGCTCTCAACGCCATCGGGGCCCGGGACGCATCGGGCCGGCGGAGAGGCAGCTACGCCCTCCACGCCAACAGCGTGAGGAAGAGAGGGATGTCCATCCTCAGGGAGGTGGACGAGCAGTACCACGCCTTACTGGAGAAATACGAGGAGCTGCTGGGGAAGTGCAGGCGCCATGAGGAGAGCCTGTGTCACGCCGGCGTCCAGACGTCCCGTCCCGTCTCCAGAGATCCGTCCATGAAGGACTGCGCCATGGGCCCGACTCCAGTGCCTCCGCCCACGCCCACCCAGTCGCCCTCCACCCCTGAAGCTATTGAGAGCATCAGCAAGCATGTGGAGGCGGTGGATAAGCGCCTGGGGCAGAACACTCCAGAGTACAAAGCCCTCTTCAAAGAGATCTTCTCTCGCATCCAGAAGACAAAGATGGACATCAAAGCTACCAAAGCGGCTAAAGCCAGCAAATCTGGCAAATCCGGTAAATCTGGCAAATCCAGCAAACACTAAAGCAGCTCTGCAGAGGAAGAGTTAGGAAAGTGCTTGAGTTTTTAAACGTGGGCTGCCGGTGGAAACACTTTAACAGAGGGTGCTACTTTACAAAAAGAAGCCAACTCCAGTGCAGATCAGTTCATCTGAGGTCGGATCAGACTGCCCTGTTTTTATCCAGAAATAAAATAATCACGCTAATTAACAGATCTGACTTGCATGCGGTCGGTTGTCCCTTCCAGTTCATTCTCAGCAAACATTACTATTACACTAACACAGCTGGAGCAGTACGCCTCTGCTGAACCTCAGAGTTGCACTAAAGGTTCAATTTTCACTAAAAACATTAAAAAAGGAAACCTAAATATAACGTTAACACAAAATATACCTGTTGTGTTCATATTAAAGGACTTTACTAACATATATAATACACAGTACCAGCCTACACAGGTTGATCTTCCTCCTGTTAAGCGATAGTGCTATTTGGTAGTAAAATAACATTTAAGGTGCTAACCGTTCTCTTCCCACTACATTAGTGAATAATTAAGGAAGCTATTTAGGCAGAATCAGATGTCCATGTAGTAAAATTTGTTGTCAAATTCAAGTCTAAGTCGGCGTAATCTTTCACGACTGAATGTGGGCCATAAAAGAAATGCAGTTGTGCCCCACATCTGGGCCAAAGACTAGTTACACAAGCATTTATTGGTTTTAAATAAGACGTTGAGCTTTTCTTTTCAGTGTTTATCCATATAAATGCCATGAAAATACCTTGTCTACATGTTTTATAACAAAAATTAGGTTTATTGAAAGCTGTCATGTCAGCTCATGATCTTTTCATATGCTGATCATTTCTTATTATTCTCACACCTCATATTTCTCAGAACTTCAAAAAATCAACACTGTTCTTTTAAATAGTTTGAAACTAAACCAGTTCAATAGTAAAGATGCTTTTAAATGTTCACATTGACGAGAATCAATCTTGATATGGCATTTTCTCTTTCTGAGGTTCCCCTGGTGCTAGTTGTGTCGATAAACTGCATTGTTGTCTGTGCACTCATGAATGATCCTTGTGCTCCTGTAAGGCTGATAATGCTGCTTTTGTTTACTTCACATGTAGACAAGCAGGCCATCCATCATAAGCCCAACTGATCTCATACTCATGCTCTTGTTCTTTGCTACTGGAGGATTACGCTAGATACAGCATAAAGAACTCAAGTAAATAGAGTTGCTGATTTTATTAGGTGTACAGTAAAAATGAGAAACATGGTGAAGTTAGCATTTGGTTAATTTTGATCAAATAAATTACAGCAGCATTGTCATATATGGTTTGCGTAAGGCCCCTAAACCATACTCATGCTACGAACCCCTCTGTCAATTTACCACCATTGACCCTGTGACCTTACATGTGGTCCAGCAGACAACACTTCAGTAGGAACTTTTAATTAATTTTCTCTATAATAAACATGCTACATAACCAAAAGCACTGTCTCTATGAATTACAATGGTAACTCATTTATAAAAAACGTGTATTATTGCTGTTATGCGGCCAGCTAAAATTAACCTGTTGTCATGAGTTACACATTACACACCAAACCAAATGCTAGGTTCACCGTAGCTAACTAAATAGCAAGATTACCCAACGAAGACAGACCTTTTTAAAGAGAAAAACTGAGTATTAAGGAATTTATTAAATCAGTACTTCTCTTGTTATAATTGTGGTATCATCATTGGAGTGATTTAAAAGTAATAATTAGCAAGCTAAGCTAATGTTTTTTGGCTAGCATGTGCTATGTTGTTGTGTAACTTACAACAAATGTTAATGTTAGACTTGTTAAAAAATGTTAATCTTGGCACTAAAATTACTACAGCACCAATAATTTGCAGGCTAAGCTAATTTCTGTTTGATAGCAATTACTATATGGTTGTGTAACTGACAGCAAACGTTAATATTAGCCGTTAGCATTATTGTTATTTTACAATAACATTGCTAACATTGCCTTTTTAACACTGCTTATATTACTAAACCAATAATAAGCGAGCTAAACTACAGCATGTACCATTTAATTTTGTAACTTATAACAACAGGTGATGTTAGCAAACATTAATGCTAAAATTACTACTAAGTTACATATCTGAGTTTATTATTTCACCATAGCAATGCATACAGGGAGGGATGTCTGGTAGGCTTTATTGTGAGTTCCTCTGGATGGAGGACTTTTGTTCCTTTAACAGTGCAAAGTTTGTTTCTGCTTTCTAAATTTTGAAGCCTTACTAAACATGGCTGGAGAGCTTGTACAGCCCATTTCATGGGGAACTAGTTGGAAAATGACAAAACACCTCATAAGTACACTGTGTTTACCACATGATGGAAGCCTTATCAGTGTACGGTTCTCAGCTAGTAATGTCCCCACTTTTGCACAGTGCTGTACGTCAGGTCCAAGGAGTGGAAAACCCTTTAAAAAGATCTCTAGAAAACCTGAATAACTGTTGGTCAAGACCACTTTAAAGGAACTAGGGGCCGAATTTGGAAATAAAATACACATGCATGTGCAGTTTTTTTAGGCTAATGGGTGATGAAGCGTTAAAATCCAAAAAGACGTATCTCTCCTTTGCCTTCAACATTTTTCCCATGCAGTCCTGCAGATGTGACATTAATTGATGCAGCATGCATGTCCTCGACAGCTTTGATACAGGAAGAAGATAGTCGGAGTTTGTTCAACTTCATTTGAGGAAGTGATGGATTTTTCTGCAGCCAGCAAACGACCCAGCACCACAGAAAGGCACTAAAAAGTGGCACTTAGAGAAACAAGAATTTATCAGTGGGGTCTCGTGTTTCCAAACAGAAATATGAGAGAGAATATTTGACTCTGAGTAAGGTATACATCAACTCATGGAGGCAGCTTCAGCTTTATTTGGGACTAAATACAGATGCTGACATGGCTCATTTCCTAGAAACCAGGAAAGAAGTGCTTGATATGAAATGACATGAAATCAGTAAGGAGTCTGGGAGTTTACAGACATGTAAATGTAAATAGCGTTAAAGCATCACCAACGCAGAGCTGGGAATATGGACAGGCTTTGTGCATGCTGCCAGCATAGTGACTGCAGTTACCCGCCTCCCTCTTGAGTCTCATTTCTTCATGCTGCCCCTAGTTCCTTTAAACTATTTCAAGTAAGTCTGACTCGTTTCAAGCTAAATATTAAGAGGAGAGGGTTGCCTTAAAATCTTTTTCTCAGTACTTTAAATTCAAAATTAATTGAATAATTAAAAAAAAAAAACAAGGTTTACTTGCATTATACAGGAAACCCCCAAACTACATTTAATTTGAACAGTAGCACCAAATCAAACCCAATCCTGACCCACTTTTTGGCCAGGATTAAAAGTTAAGCCTCCGATCTAATCAATCTCTTTAATTTAATGAGCTGTCGGCTGGTCATATTTAGTGTTTAAATTGTAAGATTACCTTTTTATTCACAGTGTAGATCTTTTCAAGGTCAAGTGAAACTGTCCCAACTGTTAATGTTAACTTTTTTCAGCTTGATAGAAAAGTCTTCCCTCTGTGTTTTCATGTTAACGCTGATATATCTCGCCTTTCATAAATGAAATATAAAGAAATAATTCATTAAGCATGATGGGTTTCGAATAATTTGATTATTAATGATTATGATCCCAGTAAATGCTACAAAGCTGCTGTCATAGAGACCAGTTGCAACGGACAATCTCTTCTGATAGTTGTTTTCACAGTTTCTGGGCATTATGAACACTCAGAGAGAGGAAATGTGTGACTGTTCCTGTGAAGCATGAGGAGGCAGTTCTTTCACCAACAGATAAAACGATGAGAAAGAAAATATGAAAGACATTGCTGTCAATCCTGGTATAGTTTGAAAAATGAAAAGATTGCTTGTTCGACCCTTTTAAATATTGCATAGAGTTTTTTTTAAATACGAGATTTCATTAATTTAAGTTTTCAGACGCTGTGCAGTCAACTGTAACCAGTATAAACCTTCAGTCCAGGGCTTTGTCTAACACCCAGCAGTCTTACAAAACTACACAGCTAACTGACAACATATTGCACCTTTTTTCACGATCTACAATAACTATGCCTTTTTTTCTTGGTAACCTATATGTAAAGCTTTCTTAAAATGAATGTTATTACAGCTGATATTTTATACCCAGTTCTTCAGTAATGTTGACTGAACTTGAAACCTTTGTGAGAAATGAAGGATCCACTCAAGATTAAGGCTTAACTGTGTTTTAGATAAAAACTTAAGTTACAGTTGGAGCATTTTAATTACACGGGAAAACTGTGGTTTATGTAAGCTGATAGCTTGTGTCTTTGTAATGGTTTAAGCATAAGGAAAGACTAAGTATAAGTTACAAAACAACACCAAACAAAGCCTGGTATTATCTTTATAAAGGCTATTTGGGTTTCTGTACTGTAACGTCTTACCTAATGCACTTGAAAAATTCTAAACTCTTGCTTATTTAGAATAGCCCATCTGTACCTGTTTATTCATCTGTGTGAATGTTTACTTTCTTTTTAACTTGTTCGGTGCCTAAATGTGAATGTCAATAACGTATTGTAAGAATAAAGCTATTTACTTTGCATTGCTTTTATTTTCCATTTAAATGTGTGCATCATTAGCCCATAGGAACCAATAATTCTTAGTTCTTAGCAATTAGTTTTTACTCCATGAGAACTAATAATGCCATAAAGTTTAGTCTGTTATTAAGTTCATATCACGGCTGAACAGAACAAAGACCGACCGTACCATCTTAATAAAGCATTCCTACACATAGTATAATGTGTCTGCTGTGTTTATTGTGTATGTGCGCGCATGAATAAGTACCGAAGAATGAAGGCGTAGTCCAATTGATGAGGAATATCATATCAAAACTCAGACATCGTATATTTTTATTACATATAGATTTCGTGGGATGGCGGTGTTGATACACAGACCGCGTGGCCTAATGGATAAGGCGTCTGACTTCGGATCAGAAGATTGAGGGTTCGAGTCCCTTCGTGGTCGTATTTTCTCGAGCATTGGCTTTTTTTTTTAACCTCCCGGAAAAAGAGAATAACATCAAATTGACGCGCTGTTTTGCACAAACAGGATTTACTGAACAAGCTGTGAAGCATTGAACAGATCTTATTTGTCCCCGCCCGTGTTTAGCGTTGTAATAACGTTTGAATTTCTATATCAGTTCCATATACATTTTACAAGCTGTGAAACATTGAACAGATCGTATTTGTCCCCGCCCTTGTTTAGCGTTGTAAAAACGTTAGAATTTCTATATCAGTTCCACGTACATTATAACCAAATTATACACCAAGCACAACCGAACCGAACCCAGACCATCTAGATGAACCTCCTGAATCTCCTGTAACACCAGAAGCAGAGTGGCGCAGCGGAAGCGTGCTGGGCCCATAACCCAGAGGTCGATGGATCGAAACCATCCTCTGCTATTTTGATTCCAACCCCGTAGAAATATGCAGTTCAATGATTCTTTTGTTTTTCCTACTCATTGCGCAACCTTAAATATGAATGTCAAACTTGCAAGAATCAATCATTACTGTTTTAGCAGTGGATACCAACTACATTCCTATATAAATTAGAATCAGGTCGAGATAATGTTCAATACAACAAGGTTTTAAAGTTTCAATAAAAAAACCCAGAACATTCTTTGAATAAGAGGTGACATATTTTTTTTGCCTACCTTGCAAACTTTGACATTTTCTTTTTCACCGAACAGTAACAGAATGTGATGGTGAAACACTTACTTTTTCAAGCAGGTTTTACATGTTGCCCTGTTGCAACACACCTGATGCAAATAAATGGGTCATGAAGAGGCTTGTGCAGAACTAGACAAGTTGTTGAAGAATCATTGCTGCAGCTGTCAGTCTGCAACTGATATTTCCATTCAGCTTGTTTTTACTAATATTTTGCTCACATAATGCTGTAAACATGGTGATAAACATGAAACATGAACATAAATTCAAAGAATGTCAGAAAACAAGCATGATTAGTCTAATTTGTGTGTGTGACCATGTGGTCACACAGTAGTGGCACTGTGCAATTATTAATTTTCTTTTGGAAAAAGAGCTTCCACCTCACTTTTTTCTCTTTCCATGTTTACATGGAGAGCCTGGGTGTGATTTATTTTCTGAGAAGGCATTATAGGCACAGGACTGAGATTGAGTCCTGTAACAAATCTAGCTTGAAATGTATGTAAAGCATTATATGTATATTACAAATGAAACATTTATGGATTTTACAGTTAAGTATATGGATTCCACATGTGAAACAAGAATCAAGAAGCATTTATGATAATTTTGCTACCACAATTAAAATTGGTTTAGCTATTGGTTTAGGGCATTATAAGAAAAAAATAATAGTTTTCAGTTCAAGGGAGGGGAAAAGAAGTGATGATGGATTTAATTTGAGATGAATTTATGGATTTGACATCAGAATATATGTTCACATGTAAATATATGGTTTAATAATTCTATGGGTTAAACATGATTGTGTTTAGATGATGCTGATGTCATATCTGAATGAGTTTCACACGATTCTTTGGGTTTCTCATGCGAGTATATGGGTTTAATGTGTGACTATTAGAATTTAATATTTGGTTAAATGGGTTTTACATGTTCTGATCACAAAAGCATTCCCGGTCAGTCAGATTTGACCTGAAAAATGTATTTTATTTAACAGAAACATTAGAGGCAAAACTTAATAATATATACATATACATATTAAAGAAAATAAAATATGAGAACCTTACAAACCATTAATCAAAATCAGTTCGTCTACTGCTCTTGATGGCCGAGTGGATTTTCTTCTGTTTGAGTCGCTCCTTGTTCCTCTTCTCTAACCTGCAACAAAAATTTACCATCAGACTTTGACGTGATTTTTTATAAAATGAATCAGGATGAAACGCGGTGCTCTGCTGGGGGACGATACCTGGCCGCCCTCAGAGCGACATCTTCGGCTGTGGGCTCGCGGGGCTTCTCGCTGGCCTCGGCGATGATGTTGGAAATCTTCTGTATGCAGTCTGACAGGTTTCTCTGCCGACTCCTGCTCACCTCCGACGTCACCATCAGCTCCCCGGCCTTATTGATGCGGTTCTTGTTCTGTAACATTTGGTTCAGGGAGTGCAGTTTCAACTTTAAGAAAATACAAAAAGGACTTAAATGAATCAGGGAGAAACAGCTTTGTTCCCCCCAGACAAACCTTCTGAAGGATTTTCTCCCGGACATCCTCTGGGATCCAGTCCGCTGTGTGCACATGGAAACGGACTTCTGCTTTTGTACTGACTATGGAAGGAAAATCAAGTCATTAAAACCAATTAATCTGATCATTTATTTTAAAAAAACAAACAAAAAACAACCCTCAAGCAACATTTATGTAAATACCTTTAGGCTAGTAAAGTGTTTCCTCTACTCTCGTTTTTTTCACTACTCAACTTCAAGCCCAAAATCTTACACAAACCACAACTAGTAGGCACACAGACTCTTTAGAAATGGGAATGAAAATGTTTGCCAGCTTCTTTATTGTTCCTGAGCTTTAACATACATTCAATACATACATTTGATAAAGCACACTGTATAAAAATGGCTTAATCAATCTAAATCAATTCATCATAAATTAGGTTTGGCGATGATAAAGTAATGTTTTATGTCACAGAGAATTTAGCAGTTCTTACTATCACCTTTGTTGACATGTTGACCACCAGGACCGCTGCTTCTGCTGTAGGACACAGTCAGGCGCTCTGAGAAAATAAATATATATTTGCTACATATTAAGAGATGTATGACAGAAATTGTTTTCCGTTTCACCACTGAAGTGTATATTTACCAACTGGAACGTGCACTTGGGCGTCCTGTGAAAGCAAGAACAGGACAGGTAAAAAATAGTCTTTATGCGTTTCCATTATTTTCGTCATACTTGATTTAATTTTTTATGTCTGGATTATAAACAGCATTCACAAGCCTGAATGCAGGTAATCCCCAAGTACTGCATGTAAGAGACACTGCAACACAACACATTTACTTCACTGACCTCCGGGTCTGTTCCTCGTGTCCCATAACAAACTCTCGCAGAGATCGTGTAGTTTATTAGTCCTACTGCAACACTCCTGAGTTCAACACGCTGTGGAATCGCGTTAATACCTGCTGAGCTAAAAAGTAAATAAGAACAGCGTGCCATGTGTGCCGCCATGTTGGACTGACGTAGCTATGACGAGTGAGGTCACGTTCAGGGTCTGCTGCGTTAAAAAGCCACTCTGATTAGGTGAAGATTTGCCTCTGATTGTTAAAGTTAGCATTGTAGATGAATAACTGGGTAAAACGATTCATTCATTCATTTTCTGTTTCCTTAGTCAGAAACATCGTCGTAACGCCCAGTTTGGGAATGGGAGGGTTGGACAGCTCGCCTGTCCGTTAGAACCAGGAACAAACTAAATTTAAATTCAGGTTCCACCGAGATTTGAACTCGGATCGCTGGATTCAGAGTCCAGAGTGCTAACCATTACACCATGGAACCACGCGCAGTACATGTCAGTTTGTAGCTTTTCACCCAATCGTTACACAGCAACTTTTCATACTATTTCATGCCATAAAGGCCTGACAAGACAACTGCCAACTCTTAAAATGTTTCTGGTACACTGTTACCGTCTTCAGTAGGAATGCAGAAAGTTTAAGACTAAATGGAAATCTACTAACAAAGTTGCTGAATGTGGACAAAATTGTTGGTACCCCTCAGTTAAAGAAGGAAAAACCCACAATTCTCACTGAAATCACTTGAAACTTACAAAAGTAACAATAAAAATTTATTGAAAATTAAATAATCAAAATCAGCCATCACTTTTGAATTGCTGATTAACATAATCATTTAAAAAAATCAAACTAATGAAACAGGCCTGGACAAAAATGATGGTACCCATAACTTAATATTTTGTTGCACAACCTTTTGAGGCAATTACTGCAATTAAGCGATTTCTGTATTTGTCAATGAGCGTTCTGCAGCCGTCAACAGGTATTTCTGCCCACTCCTCATGAGCAAACTGCTCCAGTTGTCTCAGGTTTGATGGGTGTCTTTTCCTAATGACATGTTTCAGCTCCTTCCAGATGTTCAATGGGATTCAGATCTGGGCTCATGGAAG
>JAVQJG010117750.1:0-11581 GCA_036024015.1 Craterocephalus amniculus
GCATCGTGGCTTGCGTCTATTAAGTCCTTTGTTTCGGTTTCTTTCCAACTCTGAAGATTTTCACTTTCTGCTAAAGTAACGAGTCTTTTCGCGAAGTTATTGAATTTTCGCTGGGGAGCTTCTCTACACGCGTCTTTCTACTCCATCTCGCGCCCGGAAGTCCCAATATTGTATTTTTAACTTTATTGGGGATTGGGTAGCCTAGTGATAATGCTGCAGGTTTTTTTTTGCAGGAGTACTGGGCTCAATCCCTGGCACAGCACCTAGGTGAACCACCCTGGGCCCTTGAGCAAGGTCTTTAACCCCCAGTTGCTTCCTCTGTTCTAGAGATGTTCTGTTTGCATGATCCTCCAGAGATGGGTCAACTGCAGCGTTTGAATTTTCCTGTTGGGATTAATATAGTATAGTATATATACAAAAAATAAATGTTGCAGCTAAGGCTGGGTTTAAACTCGCGTGTAGCGAAGGCTATGCAGACCCTCTGTGTGTTTATACTCCTGCGTAGGGAAATGTGGGTTTTTTTCCGGCTCTACAGGCAGCCGTAGGCTGCTCCGCTGTTAGATGGGCTGTACAGTCCAATCATTTTCCACGCGAGTCATTATTGGTGTCTCAAAATCACAAATCACCAACGCAGCTGCAGGATCAGCGATGTAAACTGTTGTCAGATCTGGGAAAGTGCAGTTTTATTTCACTTTTTACCCGCAGTTTAAACGGTAGTCAGATATTCAGAAACTAGTATCACAATCTGACCAATCACAGTGGAGAACTTACCTGTCTCCGTGTGCCCGTAGCCGGCTGCAGTCAGGTCTGGAAGAGGTGAGCGAGACTCTGAATGATCTCTCTGCGAGGTACGATGTGAACCATGAGAGGACGGGCCCTGTGATGCCAAGTTTGGAGAGTGTGGAGAGGAGGATGCGGTGGTTGACCGTGTCGAAAGCAGCAGATAGGTCGAGCAGTATGAGGACTGAGGAGAGGCCAGTGGATCTGGCAGCCCGGAGTGACTCTGTGACTGACAGCAGAGCAGTTTCGGTGGAGTGGCCCCGCCGAAAGCCTGACTGAAATGGATCAAGAAGGATATTATCATGGAGGAACTGTGAGACCTGATTGAAAACAGCTCATTCTAGGAGTTGGGACAAGAAGGAGTGAGACCGGCCAGTAGTTTTCCACTTGGGCTGGATCAAGTGAGGGTTTTTTCAGCAGTGGAGTTACCCTGTCCTGCTTGAAGGCGGAGGGGAACACACCAGATTTCATGTAGAAGTTGATGATATGGGTTATTGCAGGTTTGATGGCAGAGAGGAATGCTCTGCAGGATATCTGTAGGAACCGAAAAAGGAGTGGGTCATTTTGTCAGCAAATATTTTACAAGAAGTGGTCAACAGCAGCTTCACCTGATATCATTCAGCTAAGATTAGAAAATGAAAATGTCAACTCAATTCAAACAGATAAGAGACCTTGAGAGCGGTTCCCAAACTTTTCCATGGAGCAGCCCGTTTGTGGAGTTATGTTTGCTCCAGCAGGACCCACCAAACAAATGTATATTTTTTATTGCAACATATTTTGTTTCTATCTCAACAAAAAAAAATTGATTCTCACTTCTTTTCTTTTGCTCTCAAAATTTATTTTTGGTTTCAAATCTGTTCTATTTGATTGAATAATAAAGAAACAGATTTCTCTCCATAGTAACATTCATAATTTACTGGAAGCGATATAATTACGTATATTTCTAGAGCCTGGCATAATGTATTTCCTGGATTCCTGTTCATGATGCTTCAGAAGCCACAGCATTAAAGTAATCCTTTAATACTGGGAGGTTTCCATGGATGTCAAATCAGAAAATTGGAGAGAGGTTAAAGTAATCAGGACCAAGTTTTGTGATCAATTGAGGCAGGTCCATCAGCTGCAGTTGGTGAGCTCCAGCTCCACACTCAGACTGCAATCGGGTGCCTCCCGCAATGTTTTATGGTCATGCGGTATGGTCACATTTTCCAGTGTAGTTCAGCCGCAGACTGAAGTCAAACAAAATTTCTAACCAGCATGCACACACTCCGGGACCACTATTCCCTGTTTCCAGATGGGCTGTGCTACAGATAGTCGAAGTTGAACAAGCCAAATCATGTCTCTGTTTGTATACAGATTGGTCTGCACATTTGCAATTTTCATCACAGATTTGTGGATTTTTTTACACATGCGCACACAAAAATTGAGATATGGATACACAGCTCTCAACATGCATTTAATATTCTATAAGCGTGTCAGCCTGATGATACTGTAGCTGCGTCAGCTTTGTATGAAATTCCACTTCTCTGAGAGCAGACTGGGCAGAGGTTCAACTGTTTGCACCTGCTACATAGATCAAAGGGATGGAATACAATTCAGACACATTTTATCCACTTGCAAAGGCAAACCTACTCGTGTGTATTGTAATGGTTCCAATATTCTGATAACTGTTCATGCTTGTGTTGCCATTGTGCTTTGGCAGTTCTGGGGATGTGGGAAGGGAGAACATGTGTGTGGGGCGCACAATGGTGTGTAGGAGAGGGAAACTGAAATTGCATGAGTTGCAGTTGTGACAGCTACTCTGTGATAATGTTAAAATAAATACGTGTGAGACAGTTAAGTTGTGTCTAAGAGTTTTCCCTGCGGCAGCAGCCCATTATGATATGTTGATGGGTGGTCTTGTGAAGATTAAAACTTTTGAAGTATCATTGATATTCACATTATAACATTTCTATCATAGGATGTCCTGTCTTTTTAAAAAGCTTCTTGACCTCAACCACAGAAAAGGAAAAGGGTGAGTCATCATCTCACAGTGTCTGCTTATTTTATCTTTGCCACAGAAAGAGTGATTGGCGTCTCTCACATCCACTTTCTTTGGGTAATCCTCCACAAATTGCCCTCTGTTGCAGTTTGTATATCAGCTGTTTGCACTGGATTAATGTGAGTCACTGGTGGCAAGTGTTCAAATCAATGTTTATTAATGGTTTCTTTAAGTGTTTAAAGATTAAGTCATTAACATATTGATGATGTTTTCAAAGTTGCCCAGGGATAGAAAAGAAGCCAGAGGTGGAGAGGGTTTGAGGAGACACCAGAAACCATTAGGCTGAGGAAAAGGGAAAAAGAAAAGATGAGTGATGGTTTTCCTGTGAGAAAAGACTCTGATATATGATCCCGTCAATATAACAAATTTTCTCCTGTTTGTCAAAATACCTGACATAATTAAACTTAATTCAGTTATCATCATTGTCTAGAACAAAGTAATTGTGTTGATATTTACTGTCAAATTTATAAATTTAAGTCAGACTTTTGGATGTAATTTTTTTTTCATCAGAGCTACATTCTCTTTTGGATGCAACACAGTCGACTCAGATTGAGTTTACCATTCAGGAGTGACCTGCCGCAACCCTTTCACTCAGTGCGGTAATTTCCTCACTCACCTGATAAAGTACCTGATCCATAATAAATCAATTGTAATTAGTTTTATGTTTGGAGGGAATGAGGAGATGGGGTCTTTATGCATTGCAGAGGGCACTCTGCTGCTCCCCCCTCCCATCTTCCGTAGTTGTTTCCAGACCCTAGTCATCAGCACACCTGTTATCAGTTAATCTCCTGATTATTAAGTGCGGATTATTGATGGAGGGGATGTGGCTATATTTGCTGATGCCACTTGCATCAAGGACACAAGGGTTTTATTTCCCTTGATATGTTGGTTTTTTAAAGTGATTTGTGAGTGTGTTTCGTATACATGCCTGAGACATTGAAAAATGACACTTTATTCAAAAATGGGTGTGCAGGTATGTGAAAACCCAACTGTATGGTATCACAGCTCTGTATGGTCACAGTATAGAAAACATGTTCATGATGATGAAGATAAAACTTGTTTTCATTCTAACCTGAAACTTATTTTATACTACTGTAATGTAGTAACTTGTATTTGTAGAGAATACAGAACATCTGGTTTTATATAATACCAGATGTTGCATATAAGATATAGGGCAGCCGAACGTATATCCCTTTGGCTGAATGGTCAGCGTGCCGACTGTCACCCGGGAGGTTGTGGGATCAATCCCTGCCCGGGCCCTCTGTCCATCCTGCCACAGGACATGCATGTAAAGGGCCAACTATTTACATGCATTGCATCTTCGTCATCTTCGTGAAGGAGCTTCGTCTGCTGGGGCGGACTTTATCAGGGACTTGAACTGATCCTCACATGCTTATCCTTGGAGACTACTTTCCACTAAGGTACAACAGTCAATGACATCATCTACTCCACCCACCAACTGGCTCATAAACATCCCACAGCCTCCACTCTGGTAATACATGCAGGTACAAATGATCTCAAGTTCCAACAGTCAGAAACTTTAAAGGCAGATTTCATCAACCTCATACAACAGCTAAATACACAGTGCATAATTTCTGGACCACTACCTTCACCACGTTTTGGAGACATCAAGTTCAGCTGAATCCAACGGCTTCACATCTGGTTAAAACATTACTGTCACTCAATAAATATCCAATACCTTTATAACTTCACCACCTATCTCAATAGACCACATCTTCCAATCAGATGGCCTTCATCCCAACCATGCAGGTTCTCATCTCCTTGCCATGAACTTTGATCTCATCCTCCACTCCCATACAAACAACTCCTGTATCAGATCCATCATCATAAGCCCACAATTGGATTTACCTGCAACTTTCAGAATGGTTCTTTTGAATGTAAGATCATTATCAAACAAATCTTTTAAGATTAATGATCTGATTTGAGATAATAACAATGACTGTCTGTTTTTAATGGAAACGTGGCTTGGCGCTGATGCATCAGTTACTCTCACTGAGGCTTCCCCACCGGATTTAAATTTTTTATTTTCTGTCAGGGGTGGTAAGAGAGGTGGTAGAACAGCATCATTTGCTCAACACTCATTATCAGCACAACTAATAACACTGACAAACTATTCTTCATTTGAGCATCATTTGTTTCTAGCAATCTGCCTATTTTAGCTATTACAGTTTATAGACTACCAAATCCTCCCTACTGTTTAATTCAAGATTTTTCTGAGTTCTACCGTACATATTAAATACAACAAGATTTTGATAAGTGTAACGTGCACATTGATAATAGTGGTGATCCCCACACCAGTGAATTTTTAAACTATTTAAACAATATTGATTTTAAACAGTATGTCACACAGTGTACTCACAAAAGGAGACACACAAAGACTGGCATCTGCCATTGACTTAATGGCTTCACTTAAAACAAAAGCATTAATAACAAAATCCAAAACACCATAGAAAAATGAAAAAATGTGAAAATTGAAAAGAGGCTTGCAGGACAGCCGACAGAAAATGGAGAAAAAACTAACTCAGAATACTTTATGAAATCTTATGTGAACAACTCAAAAATTACTATAAAACTGTTAAAGAGGCAAAAATTCAAACGTACTTCTCAAACCTAATTACAGATAACAAAAGCAACCCCTAATTCCTTTTTAAAACCATGGATTTTTTTAATAAATGCTGATTTGAACAAGTCTTCAATGCCACCATCAGACAACCATGTGAGAACTTTGCATGTAGCGTCAGAAGTTCTGAAGCATTAGTTGTTTTTTCCTGAATAAACACCGGAGAGTTTTGTCCTGATTGATGCAGAGATGCTTGGTTTTTCTCCAAACTAAACCAACAACCTGCGTTTTAGACCCTATTCCCTCATCACTTTCAAAGACATTTTATGGTTTCTTTGAGTCTGCGCTTTTAGATATAGTAAACTGCTCTCTTCAGACAGGTGCCTTCCCATTTGCCTGTAAAACAGCTGTGGTGAGGCCTCTTCTGAAGAAGAGTAATTTAGAGTGCAACATCCTTGACAATTACAGACCTGTATTCAACTTACCATTTTTAAGTAAAATTATAGAAAATGTTGTTTTTACTTAATTACATGGGTTTTTAAACAAACACAACATTTTAGAAAAGTATCAGTCTGGTTTTAGAACAAACCACAGTACTGACACGGCCCTTTTAAAGAATATTAGTGACTCTCAGGAACTTACTGTCCTGGTTCTTCTGGATCTAAGTGCTGCATTCGATATAGTGGACCACAAGATTTTATTAGACAGACTAAGAAGTCTGGTGGGCCTCTCTGGTGGATACTGTTCTTAACTTGTTTTACTCCTATCTCGCAGATTGAAAGTTTTTGGTAATCATGGATACATGCTCCTCAGGAATCTATGTAATAAAAATATGAGTTCCCCAAGGCTCAATTTTAAGTTTTGTACTTTTTAATCTGTAAATGTTACCACTTGTGGACATCATCAGGAGACACTGTATTGATTTACCCCAGCTATGCTGATGATACACAGCTTTACATCACAGTGTCTCCTTATGACCCACAGCCAGTTAACATCCTTATAAACTGTATTTTAGACATGAAGTCATGGATGGCAGAGAATTTCTTACAGCTCAACCAGGACAAAACTGAGGTTCTAGCCATCAGTCCTGAAGACAAGGGAGAGATGTGTCTGCCACTAGACACGAATCTCATTTTTGTGCAAGGCCATATGACTGATGTAACATAAACAGGAAAAGGTGTTTTCATACACACTGATCAGAAAAAACTATTGGCATATCCCACCCCTCTAGATCATAATAAAAGCTATGAACGAAATTAATGTAATCAGATCAGAATGTTCCAATCGGTATGTTTACATTCTTTTTTTTTTGCAATCATCCTTTTACCCCAGCTTTTAGTCCAAATACTTGTTTCCATGTAAAGATGGCTTGTGTATTTATCTTTGTGCTGCAAGTCTCTCTACATGGGGCTGAAGCCTTGAGCTGAATTGGGTTGAGACCATGTGCCATAGCCTAAAAACTTTTTGGCCTAAAAACAAATTATGGTATCGATACAATACTGATTCATGGTGCTTTTTCTTTGATATACTTATTGCCCTTTTATAGAAAATCAGACAATTTCACACTGTACATTAAGATTTTTATTGCAAGAGCAATATGAATAACTCATGATATAAGTACTTGAAAGAAATGCTTTTAAAATGATCGACAATAAAATGAATTAAACTGAAACAGTATAAATAGGTTATAAATGACTAAAACTGTGGACTACAAATTGAAATAAAATCAAATATAAGTCATATGACACGGAAGATCCAGAAGTAATATGCTGGGGCTGGTTTTCACTCGTAGATTCTTTTGTAAATGATAAATTTATTTATATTCACAGTGAAACAAAATAATAAAATAGCTCAGTTTTTTTTCCTGTTATTACACAACTGAGAAAACAGTCTACAGTGCAAATTATCTAAACAGAAGCTAATTCTGCTATTGGTTGGTTCTTATTCACATTTTCAGGCATTATTTTACAACCAAACCGTTGTGCAAGAAAGTATTGAGTCAGTCAGTATCAATATAGATGATGGAATCTATATTATGAATACTGGTATTGATCTACCCATACCTACAAAAAAACTATATCTGCCATGGGGTCCACTGCTCAAGAGGCTATCTGTGTTTTGGGTTTCACCTTTTGATATACCATTGAGAGATCATCTCTGTCCCAGGGATCACCACTCAAGGGACTTGCGAAAGAACTGTAAGGGCTGGGACTGCTGGCAACGCGTCCGCATCATGGCTGCCATGCGCTAATGTACGTTTGGGACATGGGGGGCTCACGCTGATTCAAAGTAACATGACGCGTGCGAGAGCTGAGGTATTGACTTGACCACTAGAGGTGCTTATGCACCGTTTTTGTCAATGGACTACACATACCGCATTTAAGTGCACATCAGCCTCATTTACAGCTGATAACGGTGGCAAGACCTTTTCCCTTTAGATCCTACAGTAAACTTTAATCCATCAGGCCTTTTTCCTTGTTCCATTTTCAACTTGTTGTTAGTGTAAAAAAGCCAGAAATTCAGCTTGTAACTTTTAGAATACAAGTGCTGCATACTCCCCTTAGTGGTGGCCTCCAGTATCAACCGTTTTGGCCGAGTTGTGCCTTCGTAGTTTACAGCAAGTATGTACACAGACCAGAAAAAATGTTTGTGGGCACGCTTGTATACACAGCAATATCCCAGCCCTAAGAGAACCTCTCCGCCCCAGGTAATCAGTGAAGATGGGGTAGCTCTGCTGGTGACTCTGAAAATAAATGCAGCTTGTTATGTGAGAAGCCAATTAATCCTGATCTAATTTAGTATTAGCAGCATTGATCATGTTTGTATTGCTGTTTGTTCAGTGTAGATCTGTGCATTTACTGTAGAAGCAGTCACTCATTTACTGAGATCAATGCCAGATCATTCATGTTTGGTTGTGCTTAATCCAGTTCAGGGTTGCAGGGGCCTGGAGATCATTAATGACTTAAAAATGTGACTAATCACACAGCCACTTATAACTGGTTACAGTGGCTGTGATTGTTGTTTGCTAACTTTACCATAGAGGAAAAAGATTACATGCAGTCTCTACCTGTACATGTTCCCCTTTTTTGCAGCTTTCCCATTTTGTTTGTATTTGTTCCAGATTTTAGACATAGTTGATTCTGAACAACTTACTTGTTAACACACACAAGTTAAATAACCTACTGGAAAGCATCCTTAATTTTTTTTCTTTTCCCATTGTTCAATACAGCTCTTTTACTGGGGCCATGTTTCACTCTTTTACCCTGCAGACTCATTTGCTTTACTACACTTCTGCAGTTGTGTGTTTTAGAAATGCAAATTTTTGATTGATAACAGTCATTTAAAATATGTTTTATAAAGTCAGAATGTTCGAATTATAGCTGTGACAGTGTGTGGGTCCTGTCACTGTGTGCCTCCGACTGATGGTGCGCCCTGGCTACTTGGCCACGAGGATATCCCTTTGGCTGACTTGCAAGCGCACATGACTTTCACCCATGACTTCCGCCCTCTGTCCGTCCTGCCACATTCTGGCGTTGTCGGTGGGATCCATGTGCAGCCCTAAAGGCCCATTTATGCTCCCTGATGGACGTAATTTGGGGCGTCCGTTCCAAGCGTCTTCATGCGTCGCTGCCTTCATGCTTCCATGCGTCGTTTCTGTTGCTACGGCTAACTTCCGCTAAGCGGCAGTGCTGAGTTTATTATAAACTCTGCGATACAACGTTAGTTTCAAACATCGATTTGCGGCACAAACGCGCTGCTATGAAGTCGTTTCTAACCACCAACACACCGTGAACACTTGTAAAACTTTATTTCAAAAGCTTGTGCAACTTCAATGGTTTTCTTCTTCCTGTTTATTTTCTTCTTCTTCCCTGGTTTGTTTCTGCTCCACTGTGCTCAACACTGACCCCGCGCTTTCCGGTGGTATTACTCCGTCGTCTGCGTCGAGTGACGGGTGCACAAGGAGCCTGAAAACGCACCAAAAACGCACGAAATTGACGCAGAAGACGGACGAAAATTTCCGTGCGTTTGCGTATCCGTCATCTGCGTCGAGCATGAATGGGCCTTAAGGGTCCATGGGTTCTGAAGCTGTGCGTAAAGCACGAGGATGTGCTTGTGAAAAGAGGGGGAGAGATGTGACAGTGTGTGGGTCCTGTCACTGTGTTCCTCCGACTGATCATGCCCACTGGCTAGCCAGCCCTTTGGCTGACTGGCAAGCACGCATGACTTTCACCCGGAAGGTTGTGCGATCGATCCCTGTCCGGGCCCTCTGTCCGTTCTGCCACAATAGCTTTGTCATATTTGTGCTTTTGTTTATTTCTTCGACATGACAAATTAAATGTAGGCTACATGCTCTATAAATGATTATTCCTTTATCCTTCCGGATGTTTTAATTATAAATTTGGATTAAAAATTTATTCTGAACCTTTTTTGTTTTTTGAAAATGTGTAATTACCCTAAAAAGCCAATTGTGTAACCATAACATTTTCATATTTTGATCACATATTGTTAATTGTTCAACTGTGTTCTGGCAGAAGTTATCTACTTTTAATACTGCAGCCAACATTATTCATTACCAAATAAAGCAGAGATACAACAATGAGTCAGAGAAGAAGATCCTTCATACAGCCCTCTGCTCTCTAACAGAGGAGGAGAGATTGGATATCTAAAGAGGAGTGACAGAGTAGGTTGTATCCTAATATATAATATAATAGTGTAAGTATAATTTCCCCATGCTTCATGTAAAACTTAAAATGTTATAATAATTAATAGTAGCTGCATTGAGTGACAGTCTGAGAAAAAAGTTTCCTGGAAACACCATCAGAACCTGGGCCTTCTCCTCCCCAAAGAAAGGCCTCATGATGCTTATGAGTTTGCTTGGACAGTTCGCTCATTTACAGACACTACAGAAAAAGCCAAGACCCCCTTTCCAGAGCTGAAGAGGAAATGGGAATGTACTTTAAAGTCCCGTCTTTCCTTTTCAGTGAGGACCCTTTGAACTGGTGGGTGTCAGTGAGGGCAAATGTCCCCTCTTCTCAGAGCTGTCAAACCTTTATTTGCGTATCGCACAAGTGTGTCCGCAGATCAAGTTTTTTCTACTGCAGAAGATGCAGTTACTGCCAAAACCGGAATATGTGGACTAGCTAGTGTTCTTACAGAAAAAATCAAACAAATTCCCAAATGCTGAACAATGACTTATGTTTCTTATATTTGGAACATTTCGTAAGTGCCCTATGTCCACTCCTGTTATTTCAAAACTTCTTTGTAGTTTACAGCTGTCAGTAAGGACACGCTGTTTGTACACAATAGGTAGGCTATACCTAAAATTTTATTAAATGATAGAAATTCTTTTTTAACATTTTGATACTAAGTTCCCTGAGGGCCCCATAAAACTAATCAATAATACAGTTATTACTTATTTCCGCACATTTATTATGTTTTTAATTGAAATCGGAGCGCTAAAATAAAACCACAGCAGAATGCCAGTGCACTATCATATGTGTGTGTCTCGGGGCCCCCCCTTCAGTCTACACCACATTGGATCAGTCCGTCTCATCCAGGAAGACAACATAGGAAACTCCGCGGGTGCAGACAGGTGAGCTGAGGTGAGAGAAAGATGAGAAAAGAGGAAAAAAGAGAAAAGTTAGGGAAGATGAAAAGAAGTTACCCAAGCAGGGCTGAAAAGAGGAGGAAAAAAGAGGGACGCAAAAAACTTTCTATTGAAGTTATCGAAAATGACAAACTTCTTGAGTGCCTTAGCGGCTAGCATTAGCAGCAAATCACAACCGGAGTCAGCAGGTGCAGCGACGTCAACAACTTCTGAGGGTCCGTCGCGTGGAAATGAACACTAGTGAGTATTAAAACTGATGACATTTGATTACTTGTAATCTAGGCGGGTGTTTGGTTCTTAATGTTTAAGGTTATGCGTTCAAAACAATACGAACTATACAACTTAAGGATGTTATTTAAATGATCCCTGTCAGCTTTACAGCTTTGTAGTAATATGTATGTGTTTCATCATGTACTGCTGCTGTAGATGTTTAAGCTTAAACTAATTTTATATCAATTTATTTAATGTTGGGCAGTTTAAGCAATTGTCATATATTTGTAGCATCACTAATATTTTCTGTGGCATGAAGCCTGTTTTCAGCTCTGCCATGATGCATTTTTAATGATCTCCCAAA
>JAVQJG010117774.1:0-11762 GCA_036024015.1 Craterocephalus amniculus
ATTAATGACGAATAGCCTATGCAAGGAAACCGATAGACTGCATCAAAAAGAGTCTTTGATCAATCCCCTTCTGAGCAAGCTTCAGGCGACAGTGGGGAGAAAAACTCCCTTTTAACAGGTTTATATAAAAATAGTTTAGAAAGTAGAGTTTAAAGAATGTATAACCTTGAAACAGTTTGAAGTTAAATATACAGAAAAGGTTTATCAAAACAGAATATTGAAGGCCCAGTAGCTGTCCACTGAGCAATGATAATTGTTGAGTCCTTGTAAATGTTGATTTTACATTTGTTTTTATTCATTTATTCAACCTTTCTTTTATCAGGCACATGCTTGAGATGAAATGATCTCTTTTACAGTCAAGGCCTTGCCAACATAGCAGCAATCACACAAAAGGGACAGAACAGCGAGGGTTACACAGGACAATACATTAAACATTGTCTAACAATATTAAAACACATTGAAAAGTATTAAACAAAGAATATTAACCAAGTTAAAGCAAATGATGCAGCACAGATCACTCAAAACGTCTGTGACAAGAGCTTTAAATTGAGGGAGACTAAAAAGGGTCTTTTTGAATTCTTCTTAAAGGAGTACATGAATACATTTTCCCAAACTCAGTGCAAATTGCACTCACTGAGGCAGAGACACCGACCTGGGATTGCAGATTGTGGGATGGGTTGTGTTAGAACGTAAGGTAAAAGCAAAAGGTAGAAAAGAGAGCCTACGAGCAGACAGGATCAGCCAACCAGCATTAGTACACTGCATACAGTGGTGTAAGTGGGATACAAGTATATATATAAGTATATATATATATAAGTATCTATCTGTCTTTCTGTCTGTCTGTCTGTCTGTCTTTCTGTCTATCTATCTGTAGATGCATGAATATGTGTGTATGTTTGTATACATATGTGTATGCTTGTATATTTATGCCTATGTAAACTAATAACAGTAGTTGTCATATTCATATTTTATTAATCGTGCTGAATAAATGCACCTTTTGGACAGGTGAATTGTATTGATGCAAAAGGTGTGGGTGGGATGAAATGATGTTTCGACTTTTTCTCATTCTGTTGCAAACATCAAATGAAATCATATGTTTTGATGTTTATTTATTTTTTGTACCACTTAATTAGCAATTCATGGTCCCGGGGGGCTGGAGCCCATCCCAGCAATTAGCAGGGTACACCCAGGACAGGTCGTCAGTCCACTGCAGAGCCAACACAGTGAGGCAAACAGCCATTCACGCTAACACTCACCCCTAAGGAGAATTTAGAGTGACCAGTTAACCCATCATGCATGTCTTTCAACTGTGGGAGGAAGCCGGAGTACTCGGAGAGAACCCATGCACTCACAAAGAGAAGATGCAAACTCCATACAGAAAGGCCATTTTTTGACCCCCTCCCCAGACAGTGACCGACCTGCTGTGAGGCTGCGGTGCTAACCACTACACCACCACTGTTTTATGTTGGTTTTCCTTATTTTGTATGTTTACATGTGGTGGATTGTCCACCTGTTTTATTTTCCTTGCTTTTGTTTTGTAACTCTGAATAGATCCATGCTTAATGTATGGTATTCATTTTCTAAAAAAATATCAATTCATTTCATAAAGCAGCAAAAAGAAAGAAGGAACTGCTGTGACAGTCTGGAGCTTTTCTAAAATCTCTCCTCTATCACGGCGAAACGCTAAAATCTTAGTTTAGTATCAGGTAATGTTTGTTGGAGTTGATGAACTGCCAGTATTGATAAAATAATTTATGTAATGCTCGATATCCTTTTCTGTCAGCCCCATCTCATTAGTCATCTTGCCTCGGTGCTCAGTTGACTTTGCTCTTCCTGTCAGTGTGAGAATCTAATCGCTTAAGCAAGTGTTTTCTGCCTCACTAACAGAAATTTGCAAGGGTATGAGGAGACAGGCGGAATAAAATGTACTGTATAGGGATTGTGTGTGACAAGGCTGGGCCATGTAAGGAAATCTTGTTTTCAAACTTTATGACATTCAGTCAATATATTGACAGCGTTTGTCACTACAGTGGAGCTTTGGCTGGAGCAGTGAGATGCCTTCCAACCCAGGCTGACCTGTCATGCTTCGATTCACTGTCATACTGGCTCTTTGCAGGTGAAAATCCCGAAGCACAGAAGACGGGTAGCTCTGACAATGAGGACAGTTCTTGAGCAGCATCCAGTGCCACTCTTCAGGCGACACAAACAGCACTGCAAAAAAGTTATTTTACCATTTCAGTGCTTGGGTATGAGTAATAAGATATAGTGTTGCTCCTGTTGGAAACAGGAGACAGGTAGAGGAACCAGTTTTTGCTCAATAAAAAGTAAGTTAGTTTCATTAAAAAGGAAATTAAAACTGTGGTCACACTGTATGGACTGATTAAACCACCACAGGGGCCACTGACTGTGCTGAAATTAAACAAAAACAAATATTAGTCAGTGCAGACCATTAACATGGAAAAACTCAATCTGAGTTGGGAGCAAAATCTTGCTTCTAACTCCTCACCTGTTACCTATTTATTCAGCTTTGGAATCAGAACACAACCGGGGATCCCCCAATGAGCACAGGGGGTCCCTGAGTCTGTTAATGTTCAGAGTGATTTAAATGAAGTTTTTTTTGTCATTTTGATGTTTCCTTCACCTGGAACCAATGTTTTGAGAGTCCAAAAACATTTCATTAATGAGACATGTCTGAGAAATGCCACAGTGCAGATGATTAATCCTTAGATTTTTATTTATATTTTTATTTTTTGAAGTAAAACTTTATATTTATACAGTAATTACTTAAAAGTTGTTTTTATCCGAGGTCAGGAGCCAGCCAGAATGCATAATTCATGGAGAGAAGCAGCTAATGAAAGCAGAAACCATGTTTCAACATGAGGCAGTTGGGGGTTTCATAGCTTTTTGGTAGTTGCATGAAAGAGGTTTTTAGGGAAAATAAGTTGGGAATTATTGCTGTTACACACTGGCTTCTCTTAATACAATCCCAGATGTTTCATATACATGAGATTCTGAGATAGATGACTCATTCACATAATGAAAACCTTTCTTAAAATGCTGGTGTTTGATGCATCTTCCCAGTGGATTTATTATCTTAGGGGTGATGTTCTGCAGTTACAGCGATGCTTTAGAAGTCGTTTTCAAAATGACTTCCTCCAACGGTATGTAAATTGCTACCAAGAAAAGATTTAAAGAAAACAAAAACTCTTCACAGGGTTAAGCTTTTTTTCTTCTTCAACAACCAGGATTAATGATGGGAAACCAGGGATTTTAAGCCAAATTTGAATCTTGTCCTGATCCTAACTGATTAGGTTTTGTGCCTAAACTTAAACTTGTATGGTATATACATCATTGTTGTTTTAAAGGATAAACATCAGGGTGCTTAATAACCAAACTATAACTGAAACCAAAAGCAAGCAGTAAGCAGTGATGTGCAGATTGATACTGAAATGTTGATTGCACAGATACCAGCTTTTTATGTTCAAGAATCAATTTTCATGTTAGATTTCATGTTTCAATATTTTATTCATTTTGGGTAAATATGTAGTTTATCAGAAAGTGGAATACATTGACAACTATTATATCAGGATTGTTTCTAAAATAATTGGTAGGAGCTACTTTTTCTTCTGCCTGCCATAGTCATGTGCGAAATCAGGCACAGTGTAGCTGCACAGCAGTATGCCGATCATACACTCAGCACTCAGTCGGTAGTACTCACGCGTGGAGCTGAACACCAATGGCGTGCTGCATAATGAGTGGGGGAAGACATGCAATTGTTGTAGCAATACCACAAACCTCCTTAAACATCTGAGAGTCAATCATAATACAGTTTATAAAGAAATTATGAGGAGAAAAAGAAAGAGAGGAGAGGGACAGGTGCTGCTAGAGTGAGACAGATATTTCTTTTGGAGTCCTTTGATGCTGCAGGCAGGTACTAAAAACTATTCAGATATAGAAGGAGAAAATGTGGAACTGTTTAGCGCTGATGCTTAGTATTGGAAGAATGATTATTTTACCTGTCTGCAAGGTTCAAGATTTTGTGTTGATGTTCAAACAACAGGAGTTCCCCATTGTTTTCAAGGCTAAGGCATCCTGTCTTGAATGCAGTTATGAAATAAGTAAATGTTACAATAAATAGCTGCATGACTTCAGCTTGGAGTGATATGTATCCCTGAGATTAGCTTGCATCAATTCAAGAGGCCTAGATTTAGTATGCAAATGTGTTGCTGAGGCTGTGTCATTAAATATTCAGTAAAACAGCCATTGTTGGGTTTTAAAAAATAAAAAAATAACTGACAAATATAACAGATAAATAAAAACATAAATTATTATCAGTTGTTTAACCTGATGGTTAAATAAAAGTTTTATGAAGGTTAATAAACATGCAGTTATTTTGACAGTCATTTGTATTTTTAAGCATATTACTGGTAATTTCAGTTCAAGTCACAAAGTATTCTATAAAAAATGAATGTACCCTGCTTTGAAAGTGATTTTCCTATTATGGTGGTGGTAGTGTGATGGTCTGGGGCTGTTTTGCTGCTTCAGGACAAGGACGCCTTGCTGTGATAAATGGAACCATGAATTCTCCTCTCTACCAAAAATTCCTGAAGGAAAACATCCGGCCATCAGTTTGTGATATTAAACTGAAGTGGCCTTTTTTTTCTGAAGCAAGGACAGTGACCCAGTCCACACTTGTCCACCTCTGAATGGTTTGAAAGACTTTGGAGTCGGATTCAAATGTGTTTGGCATGACCTAAAAAAGGGCAGTTCATGCTAGAAAATCCCCCAGTGGGGCTGAATCACAACAATTCTGCAAAACCGATCCCTCCCCATGCTGTAAAAGCTGCATAGAAATTTATCAAAATGGTTGATTGCAGTTGTTGTTGTTGTTATGGGTGGCCCAATCCGTTAGAACATTTAAGGGGCAATCACTTTCATATAAGGTCATGTTGGTTTGAATTTTCGGCCCTTAATAATGAACATTTTCATTTGAAAATTGTATTTTGTGTTTTCTTGCTTCATCTTTTTCCTGATTTTAAAATAAGAAATCGCACCGCTGTGTATAATCGATAGTTCTGAAATAAACAATACTACTAACCTTAATTATTGCACCATTACTGAGAACTTTTTTCGAAATATGCTACAAAGTGTAGCTATCAGTGCAAACAGTGATAACATTTGATTGTCAGGAAGTCAGGACAACATTTAAAACACTGATCTGACGTATAAACTTAATTTCCTTGCGAGATAAATTACAAAAAATCCTCCTGACAGTTGTCACCCCAGATGGGAAAACCTGACAATCAGTAAGCAGAGAGGAGAGGCACATATTGATGCTCTGTTTACAAAGCATTGTAAACAATAAATCTGCCAACACACAAATCCAATTGATGCCCCAGTACTAAAGACAGATTGACAACTGTAACAGCTAGTATAGCAACAGTAACCAAGGATTTGACTTTGTGCCACATGTATTTTTTTTATTTTGTGAGCTCAATACAACAGTTGTGGTAATGAGAACCTTATTCCCTAATTGAGAAACATCTATCTGACACTGAGGTTCTGGCTAACATGTAGAATGAGTGGTGGTGATGCTTTTCCAGAGCATGACCACACCTCCACTATGTGAGGTGCACTTCTTTGTTTCATGTGCCCCGTTCGTTTTTCGCTTCAGCCTTATGTTTACCTTTCTGTTCCTTATCATAGCTGAGTGTTTATCAGTCCTGCAACTGCTAGCAATCCCAACTGAGACCCTTCCCAAACTATACATTGCATCATTTCATTATAACTTTCATATTTGCATTAAAAACATTCATATTCGTGTCACTGATGTTGTGGTTTCTGCTCCTGAAACCAAGTTTCTAACAGTTTTTATTACTTTGGCTGAGCTGATTCAGATGAGTGAGCTATGTGCAGCTGCACTGAAATAATAAAACTATTTGTATATTTCATCAGTATGCAGCAACAAGACAGATCAAGCAGTAAAACATGGGAAGTTCAGGAAGACAGAAAAAAAATAGATAAAACATTTTTTTTAAAACAGGAACTTCAAAAAACTGCAAGCTTGTATTTGGACAAAGAGAAAATTGCCTGTATGATGACTTTCACATCAGACTTGGTCCCGCCGAAGAAAATTGCCTCTTTTGGTGCTTGTGCCTCTGCACCACACCCTTTCAAATCACAACCAAAGCAGCTAAACATGAACACTCCAGGAGGCTGGAAATGTCAAATGTTCCTCTTTTCTCTCCTCCCTTGGTATTCTGTCGCTGTCTCACAACTCCATTTTTCCTTGCCTCTTTTGTGCTGGTCTACACTTCCTTTCAGTGAAGATGGAGAGGGAAGGGAAGTGGTGCCAGCAATGTCACGGCTGGAGAAAGCTTATCCTGGGTGGTGGGGTCTGTGTAGAGAGTCAATCAGAGCTGTACAAACCCTTGATTGCCATTGACATTTACCGGGGCCCCATTTCCAATTAATCTTCAAGGGCCTTCACCTCTTGAAGCCTGATTACGATTTCCCCCCCAACAAACTGGCTAATTTGTAATTGGCCATGTGTCTGCAGAGGATGCTCTCCTTTATCACTGCTAGATTGAGACATGAGGGAAAAGGAGATAGATGGAGAAATGATTCCCACCCCCTTCTGTGTATCCTCAAATTATTTTCATACAAGACAGTTAAAACTGTTTTGATTAATCGCTGAAATATAAAGATTGTTTTCAGTAATGTTTTATTAGTTCAACTTTTATAACCACTGAAATTGAATGAAACTGTACATGAACACAATGATTGCTGGCAAAATACTGCTTCTTTAGTTGAAATACACAGTCACAACTAAAACTAGATTTTGACAGTTTTATAATTCGATGTAGGAGTAAATATTTTTTTACTATTTTATCTGAGACCATTGACCTAAACCAGAAAGGGATGGAGTCCTCTTCAGGTTGGGAATGAGTTCAAGTATCTCAGGGTTTTGTTCACGAGTGAGGGAAGGATGGAGTGGGCAGATCAAGGCTGCATGTATGCAGGCTCTGCATCCCTCTGTCATGGTAATGAAGGTCAATCTACATTTCTATCAGCTGTGGGTAGTAACCGAAAGAACAAGATTGAAAATGCAAGCGGACAAAATGAGTTGTTTTCTAAAAAGAGTTGTTATCCAAAATGAGTTGTTTTCTGAATAGGGTCTCAGAGTAGATCTGATGCTGCTCATGAAAGGAACCAGATGAGGTGGCTTGGACATCCGGTTATGATGCCTTCTCAGTGGGAGGAGACATGCTGGAGGGACTGAATGTGGTTGGCAAGAGGGAAGTCTGAATGGATTGATGAACAATTATTTGCATCATCTTAAATACTAACCTGCAAAGTTGATATATGATGTCACAGTGTCCTGACAACATAGTGACGTTATCATGGAGGGAAAGGGCTGGTTTTAATGCAGGGTGATGTACCAAAATGGTACCTCTTATAAAATGTCATGAACATGTAATATGTTCTTGTTTTTTCACATCTTACCTTTTAACATCAGGCCTAACCATAGATATAGAATTTTTAATTATACTTTCCTAATTTAGTTTCTTGCCTTTTTGTTGCAAAAAACGATTTTTCGTGAGAAAACATCAACTCTGCAACATGAAAACTACTGTATATCCAAACTATGTGGTTATAATGGGAGTCAGTGGTACCAAACTGGTCCTGAGCGTAAATGTATTTTGCATTATTTCTATCATTATGTCTTATTCTGTACAAATTGCAATAAAGTGGATCATGGAATTTAAGATATGATGATAAAATAAATATTCCAGCCAAGTATTATACAATTAGCCTTTAAACCGGGAGATATATTTACAATATAAATAGTGAAATTAGCAGAAAGCCATTTTGTTTTATGGTGCTGCTCCTCCAGAGAGGTCACATACTGCGTTTTACTTATCCTCAATAAACCCTATTCAGATATGAGATATGTGACTGATGGCTTCATCGGCCTCTTAAAGTGAGGGCACTCAATCATTCAGACATTGGTCACTTTTCTGTTATTGTTCCTCGTGGCTTCATCAAGACATGTCTGTTAAAGTGACAAAACGAGCCGTGGTGCGTGAGCAATTCTCGACAGTACATCCAGTGCGGTATGTTGCAGACGTTTTCAATGAGTCACAGCTTTTTACAACACATCATTTTGCCATATCAATTCACATTTATATGCTAAGTCCTTGTAGTGTCGCTCTTTTAATGCCTGGCTTTAAAAGATCAAATCAAGGTAAAAAATAAAAGGTGGTGGATGGGAACAGTTGAAAACAAAAATATGTAATCAGGCAAAATGCAGAGGCTACATCTGAAGCTGCGGCACTTGAAAACAATTTTTTCTTGTCCATTTTTTGTTGATTTAGCTTAGAGTCTAAAAAAAGTTTTAGATGCTGCAGTCAGTTTGAACTATTAATTAGGTGAAACCACAGATGAGGAAAGTTTGGTATGGGCTGTTTTTCATTTGATAACAAGATGTGTCAGGCTTCTCTTAACAGCTGATCGTGCATCCGTTTAACCCACCATTGCTGTCAAACCATTAATTTGGCTGCAGCTGCCCAGAAATATGCTGTGTTGAAAGTGAAATAAATGTTACTAGGTGCAACAAACTCAGATTGATGTTACAAAATCTTATAGAAAAGCAGCGGGATACGAATTTACACACAACAACCAATTCAGTTGCCGTCCGATTAATGGAAAGCAGCACATGTCTCAAAGGGGCTGCAGAGTGAATATAATCACCTACTGTGAACACAGATATGTACATACACCCACATGCTGGGAGATACTTATTCACACTGCGAAGACGTAACTGTTCACATAGTACATGAGAAGGGGAGACAGGAGATGTATGTAAATGTAGAACTTTGCTTTGTACCGTTTCACCTGGATATCCTCCAGTAAACATTCTCACATACAGCAAAAAATTCTTTATCAAATAACTTTATTTCCAATCAGAGTCCTCTTTAAGGATGCTAGAACTTCTTTGAGCAATCTCAGTCACTTTTCTCTCTCTTTGTTTTTCTTCTTTCTTTCTTTAAAAAGTAGTTGGAAATAAAATGATAAATGAATGCAGCATCATTGATAGACAAGTATGCTCCCATGAATTTCAACATGAGCATTTTCTTGCAAATTTAAAATTCCTACTTTCTCCTTCTGGTCTGGTCTTCTGTCTTCATTGTGTCTGTCTCACCACGACTACTGAATCATGGAGAGGGACAACAGTAACAGAAATGGGATTCCCAGACTGCCCATTTGCCTAACCCAGCAACTGCACTGGCATGATAACGCCATCACCATTCCCCCTTTGCCACATCCCCCTACTCCTCCCTCTGCCCCAGGCTGCTGTGCTCTGCAGACCAGTGCCCATGGCAAAGCCACCCAGGAATCTTATCTTCTGCCCAGGCTCATTCCTGGCCCTGCATGTGTGCATATGTTGTGTTCTTTCCACCCGCCCATTTGCAACACTGTTTTTTTTTTATTATTATGTCGCTCTCTCTTCTTTTGTCTGTGCATTTGCAGGTCTCTCTGTCCAGAAGCATGGAGTTTTCCCACATTTCCCAACTTGACCTGGCCATGCACTGCAGGCTCAGTTTGTCCCAACTCGTGCCTGTTGGACAGACAGTTTTTCGATGGAACCCAGAACTGTCTGTTGGGCTCTATACTTGTCTATCATCATGTGTCTTCTTGCATCAGCGTTTCTGTCTTTCTGCATCTTTTTCTACCTTTCATATTTCTCTACAACATACATTTAGATCTCTTTCTATCAATCTCTTCCTTTGTTTACCAGCTGTTTGTTTTTATTATGCTTATCTGTCTGTCAGTTTGTGTTCTAGTCATTCCTTCAATCACAAACTTTGTTTCTTTAACTTTATTGTCGACCCAATCTTGTTTCAAATTGAACAAAATGTGCAAATAAAAGCATCCTATTATCACTATTAGATTAAGAGTAAGCCTATATTGATACTCTAATATTCTGATGGTCTAGAAAATTTTAAGTATTAAGTCATTTTTTTGGTGTTGTAGGAACAGAAATCCCTTAACAAGATTATTTCTTTCAAATCTTAAAATCCAAAATGGTAGAAATACACAAAATTTTCCCCACTGGAAAGTTCACATATGAACAATGAAATCAGCCCTCATTGTAATTTCCTCTGTGTTGTAGAAGGTAATGGAGAATAAAACAGTGATGTGACAATAAGATGGTGGAACTTGCTTTAATCCTGCATATTCTTTGACCTCAGCTGATGTTTTCTGGCCAACTTATGGCCATTTAGGGACCTTACAGACGGTTCAAATCTGCTTTCTAAAGTAAGCAGTAGCTCTTCTTGAAGCTTAAGCCAAAGACATAAGTCAGATCACACCTGTAAAAAGTACCTCCAGAAAGTGGCACATCATAAAAATCTAAAGACTTCACAGACACCTCTGTGGTGTCTTTGGGGGGAAAAAAATCACATTCAAAACATAAGTCTACCGCCTAGATGATCACTGCAGAAAACAATATCTTGAATTTCTGGATGCGCCTGAAGCTGAAGGGGAACAGTGTTAAGAGTGGAGAGACCTGCATACAGTGACAGTGTCATGGAGGGCCTGGTTGTATCTCCTGCTGACAGGGACCAATTCTAAATGTTTTCATGGTTCAGGGTACAGAACAAGGAAAAAATATTTGAGCAGTGACTGTGGTGCCATCCCCCTCCTCATGATGCATCACAGTGGATCCTAAGACTTTGTGCTCTTATAGCAACCAGTCAGGGAAAAATAAAAAAACAGGCAGCTGTAGAAACTGAAACGTCTCTGTGTCCAAATTGGTGGACATTGTATAGTGTCCATAACACTGTAAATAAGTAATGATCAGAGCTGCCCTTACACAACATGTTGGTTTGTGAGCTTCCTTTTTAAAATGTCAAGTGAGACATTCATCACCTTGATGAGCCAGGATGGACCGTATTTGGACAAAAACCTGGAGCTGAGGAGTGACTCTTGCAAGCAGATTAGATAATATTCTTTTATGACTTGCACCCATTAAATTGTAAAATTTAGGGAAGGTACCGCAGCTGGCTCTACACTGACAGTATGTCTGAGCGAGCCTGGTCTCTCCTTTGGTTTTTTTTCTTGTGTTGGCCGCAACTTACCCCATGTCAGTTAGAATATAGGCTCCACTCTGTGACCATGAACCAGATGAAGTAGAATATGGATGAAGTAAACTTGAAATTATTTTCAAAAGGAGAGCTGAGCAGAAGGAATGAATCTAACAAACAAGAACATGATAACTTGTGAGAAAGCTGACTTTCATGCCAGCAATTACACAGGTTACTTCTTTCATTTTTTTTAAGAAAATACATTTCTTTACAGATGTACAGTCATTTATTCAAACAAATTTATACCTACCCTTAAATTAAAGAAAAGGCAAAAATCTTAATAGTAATTCAAATAACGACTGAAAAAGGTAATAATGAATATCAGTGTGCTAAATTATAATTCAGTGAAATACGACATTTTTTTTTTCATTTAACAGAAGCGAAAAAATAATTGAGAAAAAGCCTGATGGGAAGTTGCAGAAATCCCCAGACTGCAGTGATTACCTGAAAAGATTGTTCAAATAAATATTAATTTGAGTGATGTACATTCATTCATCATGTTTTGCTTGCTTTTAAAAAAAATATTTAAAAACATAAATATAAAAACCACAATTCAAAAACAATGTCATGATTTTCCTGAATTTGTATTCATCATTAGTTTTGTGAATTTCA
>JAVQJG010117781.1:0-16065 GCA_036024015.1 Craterocephalus amniculus
AGATAGATAGATAGATAGATAGATAGATAGATAGATAGATAGATAGATAGATAGATAGATAGATAGATAGATAGATAGATAGATAGATAGATAGAGTTTTGTTACATTTACACATGAAAAAATATCTTTAACAAAGTGTTGTCACGATACCAGAAATTCAGTAGTCAGTAGTATTCTACCAATGCTGACCCTTTTGTCTTTGCCACCATACAGAATAATCTCAGTTTTAGTTTCATTAAGATGTTTCTTTGTTCCAGACACTGACACAGTACGTCTATCTGGCTGCTGTCATTTGGTGGGAAGGACACATACAATTGTATATCGTCTGCATAACTGTGATAATTAATGTTGAAGTTTTTTAATATTTGACCAAGAGGGAGCTTATACAAGTTGAACAGAAGAGGTCCAAGCACTGACACCCGTGGGACTCCACAAGTCATGGCCACTTGCGCGGATGCCGGTCATCACAATAACCCTGACCTCATAAGGCCTGAACCAGTTATGGACTGCTCCTGAAAATCCAACCCAGTTTTCCAGCCTGTGTAGCAGGATTCTGTCATCTACAGTAACAAATGCAGTGCTGAGGTCCAGCGGAACTAGGACTGAAACTTGACAAGAATCTGTATTCAACCTAATCTCATTTAATACTTTGACTAGAGCTGTTTCTGTGCAGTGACGGGGCCGAAATTCTGATTGAGAATTATGAAGATTTCCACTTTTGTATGAAAAGTCATTTAGCTGGTTGGATACAACTTTCTCAGTGATCTTGGATATAAAATAGAGATTAGAGACAGGTCTAAAGTTGTCCACTATAGAGGCGTCTAGAATCCTTTTCTTTATCAGTGGCTTAATGGCACCTATCTTTAATGACGTTGGAAAAATGCCTGATGCCTGCTTGTAAATAAGGTAACAAGCATGTTTTAAAAGTAGCATCAGTTAAGTCTGTACCAAGAGAAGGATTATACAGTACCGCAGGATGATTTAAAGTCTGTTTGTGACATTATAAAGTAACAGTTATGATCTAATAGTTGTAGTCCTCTGGAAAAACCTAGAACTTTATATCAACACAAACAGATGCAAAGCCACAAAAGGAGAGAGAAGATAAAAGCCGATGGTGATGAAATCAGAAAGAAGTGATTGATGAAATGGATGGCCACTGTAGGAAGTGGCTATCAGCACATAGTAGCTACTCAATTGCAAAAGCTTTGATGTGTTTTGTCGTACTGTGTTCTGTAATCATATTGTTTTGGCTTCAGTAAGATTTAGTCATCGAAACAACATGTTGGTTTAATCTACTAATCCAATAGGGGTATAGGTGGGTATCTCTAAATACTGTGATTGAATTTAGTATTACAGTAACTATTGAGTTTACATGCTTACTTGGGCCTATAGTTGTCAACTGATTCTGGGAACATGAATCACAATCATATCATCTCCTTTAGTCTGTCCTTGGCAGAAAACCTTCTTCTTTGTGATGTTTTTTTCTGTCTATGTCAACATATTATTGAATATCCATTTTAATTCAGCCATGCCATTTCAATCAGTTTAGTCATAATAAATATATGTATGTTATTTGTACATAAAAAAAACATAAGAGAAATGACAAGGAACCCAAATTAGCTCTAACAGTGATTTTATTTAAGTAATTATAAAAAAAATAGAAAATAGGAAGGAATTAAAAGCCTGACCATAGCCTTCGATCAGATACTTGCAGTGTGATCCTGTAAAATAAGCTAGAATTGATCTGATATATTTCAGCGACTTCTTATCTGACAAGTGTTGACTCATTACAAACATATATATGAAGTTGCTAGATTAAAATCTCACAGCAACCTTTCTGCATGAACCATCACACAAATGTTGAGACTGGGTACAAATGAATACTCTTATGATCATTTGTTTTCTGTCCTGATCCAAATTTTCAGATAGTTATATCTGAACAATTAGATATCAAACCAGAAATGTCAAAAGCTTCAGATTTACACACGACTGCAGCTACATGTTATGAGAACGCTGGTGGAATTTGAGCCCACCGCAGTTTCTGAAAGACTTCCCACACTGTCCGCAGATGTAAGGCTTCTCTCCGGTATGGATGCGGAAATGACGGGTTAACGCTCCAGAGTGGCGGAAGCACTTGGAGCACACAGTGCAGGTGTACGGTCTCTCTCCTGTGTGGATGCGAAGGTGGGTCTTCAGATTCTCCATGCGGTTGAACTCTCTGTTGCACACTGTGCAGCGGAAAGGGCTGCAGCCCGGTGGGTAGAGCTGCAGCCTGCTCCTTTTGTTTCCCGCCAAGGGCTGCGGACAACGCTGCTGGAGCCTTTGCTGGCACTGGCCGTAGTGCCGCCGCAGCAAGCTGGGCAGGTGGAAGGTCTGACTGCAGAACTTACAGGTGTAGAGGGTGGCAGCGGTGCGGCCGGTCCGGACTTGCACTCCATAAACCTGTTGAGACGGAGATATGACGGCTGGTTCTGCTGGCTGGATTCTGTTTGGAAACTCCACAGAGACGGACTGACGGTCTGGCGATGAGACGCTTGCGACCAGGTTTGGAGGATGTGCTGCGGAAAAATAGAAAATATCGCATTAAAAAAGTTATTCATAATATATCATTTCAATTCATTGCTCGTGTGTCCTAATTGTGGATTAATTGCCGTTTTTATTATATTAACAGGATATTTATAATGTTTTTAATACTCCTGTTAGCAGTTTGTACCCACAGTTAATAATAGATAAGGCACTGTGATTACTTACAACTGGGTGGTTGAAGGATTTTTTTCAACCTCTGAAAAGTTCATATTTGGCCCTGAAAAACATTTTGGTTGCCCACTAGTTAAGTTATGGACTCATTGAAAAAGAAGTCCTTTCTTGTGTGAAATTCCAAGGAGACTGCATTTTTAAAACACCCATAATCCAGTCCTCACAACATCCAACATGCAGAAGAAGACGGATGGATTTGCCGAAATATGCATTTAAGATGCAACTTAGTTTGTTTTTGCCTTATTTATTGTCAGTACGGATGGGCATAATTAAATCGATGATTAATTTATCATTAAGAATTTCAGTGGCAACATATTTTAAATTCAATAAAACTAAAGCTTCTTTTGACTGGTAATGAAGATGTATGAGCGCATATCTTCTAGTGTAACCACTGAATGAATTCCATTTAAATACCACAAGTTTTTCATTTTATTAAAAAGGAAAAAAATTAGCTGCATTTTAACAAAGCCTATAAATACTAAATTTCAATATAGAAATATTAATCCAAAATTATTCGTTAATTCTCTCTATGAACAATTAAGACGATTTCATCAAGTGCCACCCTAGTTGTCAGCATGGTGGTTAGCAGTGCAGTTCTTAAGGATTACTCATTTGTCTCTGGTAGAATTTTCCTGCTTATTTTTATCCAAAAGACCACAACAAATTTTTTTTATGTGCAAAAACAACTGGTAACAGGAAGAAATCTGACAGGACTATATAAATTGCACATATGAACACTTACATAGGAAGCTAAACGCCACCAGCTATTTACAGATAGCTATTTCATTTTTCAACCGTTGTGTGCAGTGAGTGTTATTGATGGTGCGGCAGTTGTCAGAACTGGTAAATCAAGAGCCTCCTTCTTCACCACGACGGACCGATGCAGAGCCTGCATCACTTCAGACGCCGCAACGATCCGCCTTTCGATCTCCCGCTCCACCCTTCCCTCACTCGTGAACAAGATCCGGAGATACTTGAACTCCTCCACCTGAGGCAGGACCCCGCCCCCGACCTTTAGAGTACAAACCACCTTCTTCCGGCTGAGGACCATGGTCTCGGACTTGGAGGTGCTGATTCTCATTTCGACCGTTACACACACGGCTGAGAATCGCTCCAGTGAGAGCTGGAGACCACGGTCCAACGAAGCCAACAGAACCACATCATCTGCAAATAGCAGCGACCCAATCCTGAGGCCGCCGAACCGGATCCCCTCAACACCTCGGATGCGCCTAGAAATTCTGTTCATAAAAGTTTTGAACAGAATTGGTGACAAAGGGAAACCTTGGTTCTGTTGAGCTTTATACATTTTCCAAATACAAGACAGGACTCCTTCTTTGCGACATGAGGATGTGACTGTTAGGGATTGATTCTACTAAGGATTTTGAGGAGAATCTTTCATATTTTCCTTTTGGTACCAAAAGCATATATTGTAATTTTTTAAGAGATTTCATGAAAACCCAGTATCAGCACCTGCTGCCCTGCTTTGTCTTTGTTTTCCCCTTTAAAAAAACAACCCAAAAACTCTTTTTTATTACATGCAAATAAATGAACATGGAATAATTGTCATCTGAGCACTTAGTCTAATAGTCCCTCTCTTACCCTGATCCAGCTGGCTGATTATCATCTGAGCTTCTGGATCTTGACTCTGAATATCAGGCATTTCTGGTATCCACTTCATGCCCTCCAAGCTAAAATTATCTGCCTTTAAGTCCAAACAGCAGGATGTGGCACTAATTTCCTCCTCCGGCTCCTCCTGCTTAACAGTAACTTGTTCTAATGTAGACCTGCTGTCAGCTGTGTGAGAGGGTGCCGAGTCTTGATTTTGTAGGTCCTGAGGTACCAAATTCATGGCTTCGACTTTCACTCCATATTCACTGGAAATGTCTTCAGTGACCTCTGTGAATAAAAAAGCACCAAAAATTAAGCATAGGAAAATGTTTAAATCATATTCTTTTACGTTAAAATAAAGTGATTACACTGTAGTTTCAGGAAGCAGAAAAACTCTCTACCTCTAAGATTAGCCCTCTACAAATAAATTTGTATCTCTACAAATAAAGCTTATATAGTTAGAAATAGCTTGGGGATCCTTCACCAACCCCTAAGTTAAACTCCTATGGGATTTGACTACTGGGGACTTCTTAGCAAGGTGTTTATTTTATGAAATAGTTTACATGAACTCTGTTATTGTAAATTGGACTAATGTGGATCATAACAGATTAATTTCCATTATAACTGGACTTCAATTATTTCTATTAAATAGGACTGTTTTGCGAATTGACCATATAACAGAAAAAGCTACATTTAAATTACGTTAAATTTTAGATACAAGTATCGCATAGGTCAACCTTTAGCCAGTCACAAAGCCAAAAAGTGACTGTTAGTAATGGTTAGCACGTGAAGTAGCTGCTAAATGGCATCGCTTCAATTTCACACCTCCAGGTGTGAAATCAGCCCATGTATGAAAGTTTGTCCCCAAATAGACACACGCACAGTAGATAATACAAAGGTATTGCACAATATGTTGAAAACGGGAGAAAGGATGATTACACACCTTTACATGCATTATTCCGTTCCTCTGCTGTGTGTGAACCTGCATCAGTGTCACAACCAATTATCCTATCACGGTTGGAGCTTTTGTCTCTTTTTCCGCACACATATTTATCCTGGAGGTCAGGATGTGCGCCACAATGACCTCCAGCAGCACCCCTGACCCCTTCGCCATCCACACTGCGCTCATAGCGGTTTGGATACGTTGGATCGCATTTGTGTTGGAGATGTTTATCTCGCTGGTTTATGGTAATAAAGAGTTCATTATCAGGATGACTGTCCTGCCTTTTCTCCTCCCTGCGCGCGGATTCCAGCATCGCTTCTGCTCTCTGCAGTTTTTGTTTTAGGGTCTCATTTTCTCGTCGCAGTTCTTCGCAAACATCGCTTTTTGCCTGACCAACTAGCGTTTTAACCTCCCGAATCACGATGTCTACAGCGACTTCAAAGGCTCCGTGTATCGCAGCAATAAGCTCCTCTTGGAAGGACGGCGCAGCTTCACCTCCAGAGGGTTTCACCGCCCACGGTCGCTTCCGTGTGTCCGTCAGCTGTGGCTTCATGGCGCATTTGGACCCAGCAATAAACCAGAAATTCTATTCTTTACGAAGAAAAAAAAGTGAAATGCAGGATCTTCAGTTAAGACACCTTGTGGCAAAAGCTGCTTGGTTGCAAACGAAAGGATTCACTTCCGGTTACGAAACCTAGTGGTACCCAGGATGAACTACAACAGAGACCAAATTAATTAAACTCCAGTTTTATTAACAAAAGCAAAACCAATTTAATTGCATTGGCACATTTGAGGTGCGTTTCCAGGCTTTTCATCAGTGTTGGCCTTTATAATGGTCCAGATTAGACAGGATCCAACCAGAAGGGCCGAGGATGGTCATGAACATCACTGTCAGGACAAATACAGTTTCCTGTTCAGAGAGAAAAAGGGGGGGATTAAATCAAATGACAAAGTTGTGTTTTTCCATCACCGTTCAGTATCTGACAGAGGGGGAAAGCCATTGTGGTCCATCATTTAATCTTACCAAACCGCCTATTTTATCTTTGGGTGGTTTGCCATGGATGTACGTTGCTCGTTGTTGAACAGATATTCTGGAAAACCGAGTCTGCCCAGTCTTCAGCAGTCTAGCAACAAGTCCAGACATGTTTTTCTTTGGGGAAAAAATCCAAATAGCTCCATCAGCTAAAACAATTCTTTTCTGAGAAGCAGAGGTGGAACTGCTCATGCTTAAAATTGAGTAACACCTGCTAGTGCCAATTAGACTGCATTGCTTTCAGGTGCCATAGTACAGAGAAAAAAAAAACGTCAGTGTGTTAATATTATGCCAGTATTAAGAAGTAATGCATACATGAAGCTCCTGCAATGCTGAGCTGTCATCTGAGGTATACCAAAGTTGGAACCTGAGGAGAAATATTGTTTTTGATGAGATAAACCCATGCCTGAAAAAATTCAAGTTAGCATCAAGGTAGAAAAGATGAAACAGAGGGCTGACAATGTTTTTTCATCTTACTTTATTATTATTCTTTTTATTTTTTGACTAAGGATAGATATGTTAAAATAATTTTATTGAAGATTTTTATGAGCCCCATTTATTTACTTTGGTATCTCGGTCGAAAAGTTTTCAAGCTCCTAAATTTCCAGGTCCATGTGAACAAATTTGGCAATTAAAAAATACTCAACCCCCCAGGGGGGGACCCCTGGTCTACATTACCCTCCCAAGCCAGTTCTCCCTATCTCCAGCATTTCTGTCGATTGTTTATTGACACATTTATCTGCATACAAAGACTATTTTTAGCCTTCTCAGAATTTCCCCTCAGTCGGTATTGTGCAAGATTTCTCTTGCATAACACTTTAGAACTGGTCCCTGTAGCACATTTGGTAACATTGTGGATACTCAGACATTATGTATTATCACTACTCAATGTACAGTCCAACAGGGACTTAACAGAAATATTCAAGAGGGTTTTCATTTGTAAAGAAGTGGTGGTCATGTATTTTGATTAAAATTGTCTGAAAGTGAAATGGCAGCTGTATACAGTAGCTGAACTCCTAAACATTATTAATATTAATCAAATTTCAAGCATTGAAAGAAAGTGTTGGAGGAGATGCATAAAGACAGAGCTTCACATAACACATGAGTTTATTGTGTTTGATTTGACTGAAGAAAGGAGAGAAATATTTGTTAAAGCAATAAAGATCTGATCTGAAATCTTTCGTTGCATGCAGCTTGAGAACCCCACTCAGTGGATTAGTTTTGTTCTTTTTATTTTAATCTTCTCATGTACTGACTTCATGACTGACTTTTTTAGACAAGAACCTTGGTACTGACGTCATTAATGGATTACTCTTTGATTATTCCTTCCTCATAGGCTCAACGCACCCTGACGCTGCAGTTAGAAGTGGGTCGACTCGGAATTAGCCTGTATGAAGGTTGGAGTCTGGAGGTTGGTTTAGTAATCCTGTTGTTTGTCTGCCTTGTGGTGCATGTCTCATTCAGCCAACAGAGGGTAAGTAAGCACTATGATTGTACGGCATTCTACAAGATTTTGAAATGTTTTTACAATTAAATTGCATTTATTCAATAGTTTTTATTTGAAAATATATGAATTTATTTAGAAGGAAATTTAATGTTAAGTTAAAGGAGATAAAGTTAATATAATAAAAAACAAAAGAAACGGGAACATTTCAGTAGGATTAAGGGAGATTGACCTACAGATCAATACACATTTATATGCTTGATATCAATCAAGATGATCTGAAGTGAATCATTGTAAACATGGCTTATAATGTGCGGCGATGTGATCTTAAAAAGATAAATGTGGAAGGTTTTAAAAAATATATATATTAATAACAACAGAGTTTAAAGCATATTTCAGGCTTGGTTATGCTACACAGTCACTGTAAAGCTGATGTTTTTAAACAAAGTATCACAGGTTTATTAGTTGCTTTCCCACTTTCTTTGTCCACTATGATGGTTAAATGTACATTTGTAGCTGATAATGTGATGCAAAACAATAGAAGAATGAACATTATACTGTAAACTGCAGCCTTTTGTTATCATTCCCCAGATACTTAACCCAATATCTATGATTAATGAGATAAGACTTCCACACAGGAAAGGGCGGGAATTAGGGGGGAATTAGGTTTTTGGCTGCAGTCATGGAAAAACACCTCCAGATTAATGCTTCGTCTTTAGGTTGATAACTCCGTTTTCTCTCCTTCCAGGTTATCCTACCTCTGTACCCTTATCTTGCCCACTTGTCTTAGTCCAAACCCTCTCTCCCATGGCAGAAGCCCTGGATCCCAGCTCTACTGACAACGACCAGCCTACGCAGTGGAAACCTTCCAGTTGCTGCAGCAGGAAGTCCGGCTACTCCAACATCTTTTCAGGGGTGAACCTGCATCAGCTGCACAGACTGTTCAGAACAGCGGGGGACAGAAACGCTGAACATCGGGCGAAGCTGGTTTGGGGAAAGATGGATGTAGGTGTGGAAGGAACGGATGATGAAAAGGAGCAGGAAGAGGAGGAGTGGGACGATGAGGCAGGGTTGGCCCAAGCTTTAGTGGGACTTAGAGTCCGAGCAAGGAATAAGGCAGGAATCAGAGCGGAGGGACACCGAGACAACAAGTGGCTCAAAGCATCGGGATATCTCAGGTATGTGAAAGTGTGATGGAATTAGAGTGGGCTCAGAGTTCGTATCTAGAAGTGCAGTGTGTGAACTCTCAAGTGTCCGACAAACTCATGAAGCCCTCGCAAGTCTGCATTCCACTGCTCTCACAAAAACCTGAACAGTCATTCCTTCTGGAACATGGACTTTCAGATGTTGTGTACAACTTCACCCAAAAAACCACATTAGGACCAGACTCTGGTCCCCATAAGGACTTCTGGTCCCAACAAGCTTAGTGATTATACCAAGTGAAGTCATAATGAGGTAACATAATCAGGAACACACACAGAGTTGTCATGCTTCACTTTCCACATTCCTCACTGAGATGAAATTAGTCTTGTTGGAGTAGCGACGATGTGCTACAGCACGGTGGCACGGCGAGTCCATGAGGCTGCAGCACCAGCAGCAGGGGATAGAAAACAAGCCACCAACAGAGCTTTAGGAGGATGGCAATTAATCTGGTTTAAAAAAAATCAGTAAGTATTGGGCTATCATGACATGTTGTCCTTTAACATTCATAAAACTTCCAGAAACTTCCAGGATTTGGGCTGTATGTCTCTCTTCCTGGTGCACCGTGTTTGTAATGGGCTGAAACTGGTTTGTGTTGCTTCATCCTGTAAAGTCCTTGTTGAGGCTTCTGTACAAGTGGAGATTACATTTCGGGAATTTGGATTATAACAGATCATTAATTATTTTGTTTTTTCTGAAATTCTTTAGAAAAAAAAGTCAGTATGCTTAAACTGTGGTTACTTCCTTGTTATTAGGGTAGAGGAGCCACTATCTGGCTACGCTAGTGAGGAGGAGGAGACCAACATGGCACAAAGCCTGGAAGAGTTTCAGCTGCCGACTGAGAAAGACACTCCTGACAATAAAAACCCTTTCAAGCCATCATCATGGAGACTGGACGTTAGGCTGGACTGTGCCAAAGACTCTGATCGCTACCTTCATCGCATCCTCCATTGAAAACTGTGCACATCTGAGGACAATGCAAGAAATGTTTAGATTTCATATTAAGGAACGGCTTTGCATGAAAGGACATGCTGCATGAAAAAAATCTGTAGCAGCGGTTTATGCTGCCATGGTCGATAAATGGTAGACCCAAGCACAGGGTGGTGCTTGTGCTTGTTGTGACATAATTTAAATTAAAACTTTTTAAGAAATTAAAGTTTTAGAGCATTTCAAGCTGGTCTTTTACTTAGTTGACCATCTATGTGTAATAAAATTCCGCACTGACTGGCTTTTTGACCCTCTAGTGAACAAGGTGGAGAAAACAAACTGACATTTATGTCGCCCATCTCCCATACTACATTAACCAACATGTCCTCTTTCAATTCTGCTTTGGTCTTCTTCAACCCTTGCAGGAAATATCTCCCATTTAAGATCTTGCATATATAAAGACTGATGTGATTAAGTAATGTCCCACAAAAATCATGGGATCATTAAGTCAAGAGAAGATAAGCTCGTTGATACTCTTTAAAGGCTTAAAGTCACATAAAGGATTTTTGAGGAAGCAAAACACTGAGAATCATCCAAACAATTAAAAAAAACAAATGGGTTATTATTACCTGTGGATGACTCCTCTGTACAGAAGAGTATAAGGGAAAATGGAGATAAAAATGAAATTCCAAGATTATCTCAGAATTCTGACTTTGGTAAAAAAAAAAAAAAAGAAAAAATAAATAAATAAATAAAATAAAAATAAATATATATATATATATATATATATATATATATATATATATATATATACACACACATACATATATATGTATATACTCCTTAATTATTGTTTTGTTTGTTTTCAGAGAAATATCAGAATTGACTTTAATCACAGAATTCACTTTTGTTTTTTCTTCTTCAGCGGCCCTAAAACTCTTTCATACCTTTAATCATTTATTTGCAACAGAAAAACAGCTTTAATCATGATTGTCATTCATGGATTTGAATATTGGCCTCACTTGTAATTCTAAGTATGCAGAATACAGCAACAAGAAAGCAAGTAATCTGTATTAATTGAATATGTTTTAATTATAATCTATAATTAAATATTACATACAAAGTATACAGTGCATTGTCACAATACATTGCATGTCAGTTCAGCACAGCAGGGAATTAATTCTTTGGGTCCACCCAAGGGCCAGAAAATGAACAGAAATCAATATGGCCAAGAAAACCAGGAGCTGCTTAGGTCTTGTCCTCCTCATCAATGACTGAATGGGCAAAAAAGTCATGTGTTTTTCATTTTAACAGTTGCTCTTTTTCACCAAAAGGACTTCTGCTCTTTCAGTATCGCCGCAGATGACTTGCAGATCCAAATCTTCAGGGAGGGGCAATGAATAACGTGAAACCAGCTCACATGGCTTATGTTCAGTGTGTAAAGACAGACACTCCACTTAGTGCACACTTCCTCAATCTGTAAGATTTTACCAGAGTAAACACTTCTTATATATTAGAAAACAAACCGAGAATCTGGTGGCACAGTTTTCACCGATGCAGGAAATGTGCATGTGAGTAATAAAAGGCAAAGAAGTATGACAAAAAACAAAAAAACTAAAGAAAATGTGGAATGCAACATGTCCCATCTGAAAACAATTATTTTAGTTTCTGACCGTCGCACATGTGTGTGTGAGAGGAAACAGAGTATGCACCCATGAGTGCCCAGAAATGTCATCTCACCAGTATCCTTCTCAGGAGGGAAAAATAATTTTCATCACCGGAATTTCTTCATCACATTCACACGAGGCACAGAGGCAAACAGGGAGGACATGTTGGGACGTCCTTCCTGTTTTGGCCACTATTTCTGCACCCACCAACTTGCCCTCTGTACCAACAGAATCCGCCAGGAGAAGAGGGAGGGTGAGGATTATTTTCAGGGCAACAAACTGGAGCTCTCAGATTCTGTCTCTTCCTCCATCTTTATGCTTCTCAGTCCTGCTTCCTGTGGCTCCTGTGGTTTCCTACCACCAGGTGAAGAAGGGTCTTCTGCTTTGGAAACTCTGCGTGTAGGACTCACTGTTCGCTCTCTGAGGTGCTTTAGCTGTTTCGACGATGACTGGGGGCATTTGGACCAACTGGAGGGGTGTTTTACCATCCTTCAGGGCTTGGGACAGGTTCAAGATCTGGGTACAGACAAGTGGAAACAGGTCAGAACAAAAAATGTTCTGAGGGTAAAGCAAGAGTAAAACAAATGTAAATAAAGGATACTCTCTCTTTAAGGAGGAGAAAAACTCACCTGGCCCCTCATAACAGCTACCTGTTTGTGAAACTGCCCCCTGTCAAAACCAGGGTCTTTCTGCAAGAGAGCAGACAGAACTACCACGTTACAATATGAACAGAACAAGTCATCCACTTCTTACTCGTGCATTTCAACATCTCACTCTCAGTTCCTCTCGTTCATTTTCACACTTAAAGTGTCCAACCTGACCCAGCACTAACTGCTTGATGCACTTACCATACCATGGTTCTCTGATAGCGAATTGCGTGTTTTAATTTTACAAGGGACTTGTTGGGGACCTGTTGTGTACTCACACACACGCTCACACTCCACACACACAGAAAAAAAAAAAAATATATATATATATAGCAGTCTTAACACTTGATATAACTGCATCGATGACCAGCAGTCCACCTGCTCATGCTGTATCCTACCCTTTGATTTTATGCTTGTGTCGTTCTCTCAAATGTAAGTCGCTTTGGATAAAAGTGTCTGCTTAATGACAGCAGCAGTAGTAGTAGTAGTAGTAGTAGTAAACCATCATTCTCTATTAACATATCAATAATGAGGCTTTGCTTGCCTTAAATAATTCGTAGAGGTCCTCCTCAAGGTCTTTGATGAAGTTAGGGTCCGCGAGTTTTGGTAAGACAAGCTCTCGGACTTCCTGGGAAAAGGGAACTTTGGCTTGGGGCAGCCATGCCCAGTAGAACGGGTCTGATGATATGAGAATGAAACAATTTCCTTACAATTATATTCATTGCTTATCAATATCTGGGAAATGATCAATAATGACTGAATGCCTCATTTATCATGGGCAAATATCACAAAAAAGAAAAATGTATTTTCGCAGATAAGATCAACAATGCAAGTTGGGTTAAGTTCACACTGCAGGTCATAATCCTCAACTGAGATCCGATATGTTTGCATGGCTCTTCAAATTATAATCTAATACAACTCCAGCATAACAGTCTACAACCCTGAAGTAACCTGCATGCAAAGAGGAAGATGAGACATGACACGCAGCATGTTGTGTTTACAGAGGTAAATATGGATGCTACTCATGTCAGTGTGTGTATCAGTTTCAAAGTTGTTGCGCAATCAGAGTCAACAAAATGATGACCCAATCTTGTTCCTTCCATTATAACCTATGGTCTTCATGCATGGGATGTCTGTCTGACTTCAGTGATGTAAAAGTCAGATCACATCTGACATGACTGCTCAGACCGAAGTCAATTTAAAAAAGTAGCCTGGGCTGGATTTGAAAGAAAAGAAACATGTCATAAAAAGATCTGATGTTAGTCACATGCGGGCAAAAAGAAGTGGGATTTGAGACAAACCTATCTGCAGTGTGAACATAACTACATAACATAAATACAGACTTTTCACAGCTCCATCTATACTGTGATTTAAACTGTTGAAGTTTCGGTTCTTACAAGCTCTCCAGGAGTCGGGGTGCTTGAGGGGGAAGGCAAGGCCGTTGTCTATGGCTGCCAGTTTAATGATGGGGTCCTTTACTACAACCCAGTCATTATCCTGGTGAGACAAAGAAAGAACATAAATTACAACACAAATAAAAACACATTACATTTCCCAGTTAATCATGAACTGATAAAAAGAACATAATGGATCCAGACAAAATTAATTGGCCCACATGTTATTAGTTCATTTTTTCATCTAATAATATGATGTGTTTGTATGATTGACGATATATTTAGTTTAACTCAGAAAACATAATAAGGTAATTTATAGTCTTATAATTCAACAGAGCTGCTCCAACTCCCTTGCTTACAACACAGTTATCACTATCTGCACACATGAAGCAGAGTATGCCCTGAAGCAAGTGTTATGTAATTACATGAGGGATATGAGGAAGAAATGTAGCTTTTTTTCTGAGCTTCGGAGCAACACCTCAGAAAGAAACTACCTCGACAATGTCCCCATTATGTCAAATATTTGTACAAGTGGCTCCCTATCTTAATCTCCACCAGACTTCAAGTTCAAATTGGTAGTATCATAACAGGAAATCAAAACTATTTTGCACAATAAACAAGCTCCTAATGCTCCACCCAAATGTTTTATATCCAGACAAGGAAGTCTGACTTTTATAGGTGTCAAACAGTTCCATTTTCTCTTTGGCACTGGATGCAGTGCCATAAAATAGAACAAGACAGTATTAAGATTAACGTTTAACATCAGCAAAGCTTTGTCCATATAAGTAACAGCTGTTAAAAATATTCAAGAAAGAGTATTCCACCAGCAGAGAGGGTCAGGCTTGATTGTGCCGATATGTGGCAGAGAAATTTCATCCTAGTGTTTGAATAAAGTGTTACCTGTTAGTTATCCAGCACAGGAATCAGCCTTCCAGTACGTGCTGCTGTGTTTTAACTACTTGCGGCTAAAAGTGGGATCAGTAGCAAAGTCTGCAAGTATCTGAGAATATAACAGCTGGTTCAGTATTTTTCTGACAGTTCTAAAAAAAACAGGATGAAGCGGTCTAAAGGCCCATTTATACAGAAGATGGGTACACAAACACACTGGCAGTTTCTTGCATCTCTCAAGTGCTTAATTTGATCGGTTTTCAGGGAACTTAGCCATCCAGAGCAATACAACCGGAAACCGTGGGGGCAGTGCTGAGCAGACACAAACCAAAGAAGAAGAAGAGGAGCAGGAAGTAAAAAATGCAGAAGAAGAATGAAGACAGGAAACTGTAGGAATTGCACGTGCTTTTGAAGAAAGGCTGTGTGACTGTTAATAACGGAGCATTACTGCCACCACCCTGTGTCATATGAGGACGTTTCAAACGAATGTCCCAATTTACATATGTTCAGGAGCATAAATAGGCCTTAGGAGAGCGAGTTTGCGCCTTAAAACTGGAAGTGAAAATAGGGGCTGTTGTCCTGACGATGTGCCGGTTTCACCAAAGCATGTCAAAGAAATTTCTGAGGTTTATGACTCATAACATTTAAAAAATGGTCAAAAGGTCTAAAAGGAACAAAATACTGGAAAAACTAATGGTAAGAAGAAGTGTGTATCAGTGCATCTCCTCACCCTATTACCAACAGGATCCATGGGACAGTCGTACTTCAGCAGCCAGTTGTCATTCCCTCTGTCTACATCACAAAGGAATATTTACATTTAGACAAACATACAAAAGCTGAAAAGCTCGACTGTGTAACAGCTTATAACATAAATTCTTTCAATAAAAAGCGTAGATGTTTTATTTTGTAGAGGGTTGTGGTTACTGTGACGACCTGTGTTCCTGATGATGTAATCGAGAACGACGAGCCGCTCAAACTGCAGCTGAAGCTGACGGTTGGTGTTTTCAGGCAAAGGCTCTGCTTCAAACCTCCGCAGCCAGAAATCTGCATCCTTGTATCCATCAACGAAGAGTTGGAAAGAGCCGACCTGGAGGAAGTGTACCAGAAATCACAGCTAATGTACGCTCAGGTTTGTGTTTTTTTTTACATTTTGCAACATCGGATGCTTGTGTGTGATCAAAGGAATGGTTTTCCCCAAAGCCTTCACACCAAACGATGAGCTCATTTGTTACCTGACAAGTAAATAAAAAATCCACAGTTAAGTCTTAATTTTGAACCTTGCAGTTTCTGTGTTTTTTCTGTGGTCTACTTCTGTTAGAGACGTCAAATTATTATCAGTTCATTCTCTGTATCCATTTTAGTGTTTACTCACATTCACCACTCTATAATCTTTAACATATGTGTAAACTGAGATCCTGTATGCACAGCTGTGCATTAAGGCCAGGGGGTGTCTAATGTTGTTGTGATAAACTTTTCTCGTGCCCTCTTGCTCCTTAGGGCCAGGAGGGGTTTATTGGTGTAATAACCTTTGATCTCTTTTGTATGCTTAACTGCTCA
>JAVQJG010117782.1:0-15435 GCA_036024015.1 Craterocephalus amniculus
GACAAAGTTAAACATTGAATTGCCATTTTAACAATTAAATTGCCATTTTAAATATTCAATTGCCACTTTGCCAATTGAATTGCAAATTGCACTTAAAGGTGCACATACGCTTCCATATCCAGGGTCTGTTTAGTTACAGGTATTTTCCATTGTCTATTGTTTCTACAATATTAACACTTTCTGGCTAAATTGTTAGGTCCACAATGCTGGACCACAGATCCCCTTTCAGAGCTGTTTCAGTTCTTGTGTCTTAAATTGAGATAAGAGATTTTGTGGGTGCACAGCTGGTGCACTGAGTTGGACACTTGTCCCTGCCAGGTGGCCATCTGGAGTGGCCTGGTCCCCGTGGGTGTTTTTGTGGGCCCCCTGCCTGTAGGGAAGTGCGGGCCTTGGGCTCTAGGGGCCTTGGTTTCTGTCTACCCTGGATGGCCGGTGCCTGGTGGAGCCGGAGGCGCAGATCTCGGCACACTAGGGCCTGTGCTTCTTACCTGCAGGGGGCTCTGGCTGGACCTCCTTAATGAATGAATGAATGAATGAATGAATGAATGAATGAATGAATGAATGAATAACTTTATTGTCTGTTTCACATAAAAACAGAGATTTGTCTTTTGTCACATCTGAAAGACAATTTAAAAACGCACTCAACCTTAAAATCACCTTCACACATTAACACATATTTCATTAAACACAGTAAAATAAAATAGATAAAAACACATAACTGACTAAAAACACTAAGAACACAACCTAATAAAGCAGAAACTAGGGTTGTAACGGGGTCAAATTTGCATGATCTTTGAACCGTCTCCACTATATTCTACATGCTGACAATCACTGTGTCGTGGGTTTATTTGCTAAAATATACACTAGTTTTCTTTATGTGAACTAACTGTCCGCTGCTCTGGTTTTAGTTAAGACTAGTATTGCCGTCAATTTAAATTTTTTATCGTGATTAATTGCATTTAGTCACTGAATTTTCAAAATCATTTAAAATAATTTATTTTTAAACACAATACTTTTATTAGAACAATTAGATAACAGTGATATATTACCATAAAACTTATGTAGGCTGTTAAGAAGTTAAGATAAATTCTAAACACATACTTAATCCTGGCTCGTTTCTTCTTTCTAATGTCTTGATATTGTAATTGGCGTGTGAGGTAGATTTTTATAGGTGTGATTTCTGAGCTGTATGGAAGGCATCATAAGTCCATGTGACAACAAGAGTTTGAGTTTCATTTCGATTTGACCAGTGGCTGGTATGAGTCGCCTTCTCTTGCATGTTTTGGAGAGCTTAGATAATAAATACCTCAGTCTTATGGCAAGCCAAAAAGTGATGTAATCACAGGATTTGACTGAGATACAAGATTCTTTATTGTCATATACCACAGAATAGCATAAGAATACTGGCATTCAAATCAGAGGACACACAATTTTTCTGCTGAAATAAACAGACAAATAAGTCCCTAAAAGGTGTCTTTAAGCCTATTGCTGTGGTAATGTCAATATTTAACCTGCTGATTTATTTTATTCTCAGATGAAAACGCCTGTTATAAACCAACTATCCCTCATGGTAAATACAACAAAACCCAAGATGGTTGGTATGTTGAACATGACATAGTTACAGTAACGTGCCACAAAGGATATGAACTCAAACACAGCTCCTCAGAAGCTCGATGTACGAATGGAAGATGGTCTCCTCTGCCTGTGTGTGAAAGTAAGCATACCATATCTTCCACTTGATTCCCAGTTGACAATCTTTTTATTATCATGAAAAAAACTGTGCTTTTCTTTTTTTAGAACGAGCTGATGCATGTGACGAGCCTCCTAAAATTCCCCATGCAGTCATCATTTATCAGGAACCCCAGGAGGTGTTTGCGACAGATTCTGAGCTGCAGTATGAATGTAGAGATGGATATGTGGCAGAAAGCGAGGACACCAAGAGAGTCAGTTGCAAGTCTGGAAGGTGGTTTGGTAGCCCACTGTGCAGTAAGTAATCATAGAAAAACAATGTTATAGTGCAAAATAAAACTACAGTTACCAGCCTGCAGGTTGAGATGTTGGCTGCTTTTTGTTCTCTCTTCAATGCATTTAAAATAATCAGGGTCAGAGTTTAATCATGATGATGTAATCTGCCTGAAATAAAAACTGCCCCTCCAGACCTCTGACCTGTGTAGGTTTTGCCACTCGGAGAATTCATTGCAGAACTAATTTTTTTAAATCATGCACATAGTTTACCTTTTTCCACTGAGAAACCTGCTTGCATAAATGACTAACCAGTGTCTACATCTGATATTATATGAAACTTTTTTTTTATTATTCAGTTCAGTACAACTTCTTTAGCAATCCTTGTACTGTTCAGAAGAAACTGCAGGGATAAAACTATACCATTCAGGGGGATACTGAGTGAACAACAGTTGATGAATATTATCATTTGCTGTTTGTTTTCACAAGTTTAACTTTTCTTTTTAGATTAGATCACCACTTTTTTTTAAAAAGATCTTCTTTATGCATACTACCCTTTTCCTCCCTGGCCCCCCACATCAAACCTTTTCCCAAACCCGTCCATGTATTTAGTTCATTGAAAGATTGTCTTCTGTTTCCAAGGAAACCGCATAGAGGAGTCTCAAATCAACCACAGTTTGCTGTACTTACACTTACACATCAATTTAATACACATTCACCGTTTACCATGTCTTGGTCATACATCTGTTCACTGATTTATTCTCAATTTCCAATTCATCTTGTTCAGCCCCGCAGGACAGAAGCCACTCGCAGCCGCACGAGAGGGAGGACACAGCCTGGACACCTCGCCTGCCCACCCAAGGTATGACAATTACAGCCATGTCAGTTATTCAATTGTGAATCCTGTACTACTTTCATAGACTGAGAGGACAGACTGACCTAGAAGTCAAGTCCAAAGCCTGAATTTGCTCACCAACACAGTTCATCTTTTAGTGGTCTGTCAGTTCATCTTTTAGTGGTCTGTCGGAACCAGGTGTAACAAACTCACCTCTTGTACTTTGGTAAAAAATCAGGGGTAATAGACAGCCCTGTTAACTCTAACTCTGTCTGGACCATAGAGCACTATTAGAAAAACATGGACAAGTTTGGGGAAGCACAAATGTGCAAACATTACAATCAACATTTTAACAATCCCCTCCAAAAAATAAATAAATAAGAGAAGAAAACCTGACAAGAAAATATGACAAGTCATATCTTGCTGTGGGCCTCACCAGTAGGCTACATGCAGTTGGTTTACTATCCATTTCATTGAAAGCTCAACTCATCTCCTACAGCGCCACATGCAGCGTTTCTGGTCTAAAAAGCACCACACTGTAAATGAATACTTCCCTCCACACACAATAAACCAAAGACTATTCATTTCCAAAACAAAATTATTTCACAGAACATTTCTTCAGAGTTTAACTAGTATTGGGATACACATGACAGCAGCTGAAGGATGAGGGGAGCTTGACAGAAGGCACTGTGAAATACAAGTGAAAATACAATGAAATTAACACCCCCTCAGACAATAAATTAGGATTATTTAGCAGTTCAACTGGACTGCACGGTGGTGTAGTGGCTAGCACTGCAGCCTCACAGTGAGAAGGCCGCCGGTTCGAGTCCCAAGTCGGTCGGAGCCAGATTTCGGCTGAGGAGGGGTTTGAAACTGTGGCCTTTTTGCATGTTCTCCCCGTGTATGCGTGGGTTCTCACCGGGTTCTCCGGCTTCCTCCCACTGTCCAAAGACATGCATGTGAGGTTAATTGTGCACTCTAAATTCTCCCTAGGAGTGAGTGTGTGTGTGTTGTCTGTCTCTCCATCTTGGCCCTGCGACAGACTGGCAACCTGTCCAGGGTGTACCCTGCCTCTCGCCCATAGCTGGGATAGGCTCCAGCACACCCGCGACCCACTTGGATTAAGCGGTTCAGAAAATGGATGACCAAAGTCCCTGTAGTACATTCACGAGCATGAGTCTCCATCCTCTGACTCAAAGACAGCTATTTGGGCTAGTAGAGATAGTTTGCAGCTTACTGCAATGTTGATGTCGTGGATTAAATAATTTGTAACCGGGGTATAAGTGAGAATATTAAGTCCATGCCGGCTTATTAGTTCAAAATAATGCTGCCAAATTATACTCTGGAGAATCCCTTTCAATAAACAAGCCTCTATTCAAAATCCTACAACAGCAATGTCTAATTCCACATTCCCCAGTGAAAATATCTAAAAAATAATAATTCTTGAATGGTGGACACATTTCATCCCAAAATCTGGTAGGCGGCTGTGGCTCAGTGGATAGAGCCGTCGCCTACTAATACAGGAGGTCGGCGGGAGTGTCCTTGGACAAGACACTGAACCCTACCTTGCCTCCCGATGTGCCTATCGGGTGTATGAATGTGTGTGAATGTTAGCTCCTAAAGCACCCAGCATGTTCCAATATAGGTGCTGTGTGAATGGGTATGAATGGGTGAATGAGATTTGTCATGTAAAGCGCTTTGAGTGGTCTGTGACTAGAAAAGCGCTATACAAGTACAGTCCATTTACCATTCATGCACTGATATCTGCTATAGGGATTACTATTCAAATATGTAACTGTATATAAAGACGGTCCAGCTCTGCAGTCTTTGCTTTATTACTCTTTGATCCACTGGCTTGAAAGTATTGGCAAGATCAATAAAAATGGCTGATGGCTTCTACTGTGATTTTTATGATGGCATCATGTCTTTCTCAGAGATTTCTCCAGTCTCAAATAATTTGAAGATATGAGGACCATTAAGCAATTCAGGTTTATTAGTATAAAACATTTCACATTTCAATTTCATTTCCAAAGTGCTTTAGATAAAAAATTTAATAAAAGCATCACAGCAGGGTGCAGAAGCATTAAAAGGTGCATGAAAGACAAACTTTATAAAGAAAAAAGATAAAATAGAAGAAGATAAAAGCTAATGTGAGGAATTAACATTTGTTTTGATAAAAAGGCAGCAATTCTAAAAAATTTTAATCTTGATTTAAAGCAGCAGAATTTCTGAACGCTACCTCTGACTCTGTGAACAGGAAGTAGACCAGACCCTGAGAGATCAGGTTTACAATCAACCAGAAAATCCTGGAAGGATTTGACCTTTTTTAGTTCGACTTTGTTTGACAGGAAACACAATAAACAGACAAGATATACCTTCTCTCATTTATATTGGTATTTATCTATTTATTTAATTTTGAATAAATGGCTTTCCATACAAGCATTCCCATTTGTGCTATGTGCTATCTTTAATTATTATTTACAAGAAAGATCTGAAACCTTAAACATCCCAACATGGTGGTAAGATACTCAGAATACGATTTTTAAGCCTAAAAGTCCTAAAAAATGGGAATAAGGACTGAAACAGGTTATCGCCACTCCTGTCCAGCATTATTCAGTCCGACTTATTCCACATCAGTCCAGTTCCACCTCCATCCTGTGTGGATGCTTCAACATGATCAGAGTTCTGACCATTTATCCCACCACAAACTCACTGAAGGGATTTAACTCAAAGGTTAATCTCCCCAAATCTCCCGACTCATTTTGTCTGTTTATGTTGCATCTGCCTTGAGTTGTTAATAAATGTACATTTATTCAAATTTCTGGTGTTCATTATATTGTGAGCCACTTTACTCAGGCTGTGAATAAGTTTGTATATTTTCTTAGCAAAAGTTCATGTTGTTACTAAACAAACAAAGATGGTAACTACGATGACAGAACAGAAAGATGAAAAAAACGAGACGTAAATGTGAAGGTTGTCCCAGCAGACTGCACTGGTGAGTGACGAGGGCGAGGAGATGATTTTAACATCAGCAGATGAAGAAGAGGAAGAAGCCTGAGCCGACAGCTGACTGAGAGAGGAGTCGTTTTAAAGCTGAGGCATGAAAATTAGTCATCAGACCCAAAAAAGTTCCTGACTCATGCACATTTGTTTTCACACTTGTTCTCATGACAGAGGAGAGTCTTTTTAGTGTGGCTGCACGTCTGTGTCGTGTTTATTAAATGTGGAGGTGCGTTCATAAGACTCTCTGGAGAGATCGTCTGGAACGGCCCTGTCGGTGTGTTTGAGTGGGACAACTTTGCCAAGGGGACGAAGAACCTCACGGACAAAGTGGTTGAAATGTAAAGGTTTCTCTGTTAAAGATTAAATAGTAAAACTACCACCACCAGAGGGTGGCGCAAGTTTACTAAACTCTCCTGTAAGAGTTGTAAGTAACCGTCACGCCACTGAGCCTGTTTACATGCACACCAAAAATCAGATCATTACCTGGAGATGTCCCATAATTCCCAGGATTCTCAGAAATCTGATTAACACACCGAGACACACATCCTCACATCATGCACGCATGTAATAATAATAATAATACATTTTATTTCAAGGTGCCTTTCAAGACCCAAGGTCACCTCACAAAAGTAGAGCCATAGATGTGATGTATTTCGTCTATTTACATCCACGCGTGTGCAGACAACAGGATTTTGGTTAGTTATTTCTTGCACATGTAAACTCATAAGTTCTTTCTTCCTTTATTTAACCCTTTCATGCATGAATTATTAAGAAACAGCGCTGTGTTTTTTGCATACAGTAATTAACTTACACATACACAGTGTGATGTTTTTTTTATTTCTTAATCATATTTGACTGGGGTGACAGGGGATGTGTCCGAATGTGCACCTATTCCCTACAAAGTGCCCTATAGGGGTCATGCCACCCTGTAGGGGTGTCTGAATGTGCAGAAGGAAAAAAGCAGTGCAAAATTACCCACAATGCATCCTGAAAGTAGTGAGCATCGATGGTCACTAGACGGGGTCCATATAGACCACAATGCATTGCAGCAGGAGTTTGTCTGCGTCATTTTCTTTATTTTATGATTATTAGTTCAGTTTGTGTCGGTAAGAAGATGCTGACGTTTGAAACTGGCTCCATGTCTCTGATGGAAGATGCTGCATCAGCTGACGAGTGTCACCACATCACTGCAGGTTGGAGTAAAAACTGCCAGACCCTCATTTTATATGAAAAGATCTGAACAAAGAAAGAATTAAACACGATTTAATGATATATTTTTTCATGAGAGTTTAGATTTGACTTGGACTGAAATATTCATGGCATCCGGGGTTGCTGTGGTGACAGCTGGTAGTCATGTGATCTGAGGCGGGGTGAAAGCAGTGAGCTTCATGTCTGAATCGCCATCAGAATGAGTGACTATGTGGTGACTGAGTGGCTCGGACTCAGCGGGCGTTCTGCATGACTCACTGATGGCTCCTAAAGCGGTGAAATGACACATTTTCCATCCCCGCCCATGAATATACTGGAAAGCAGCTGTCAGACAGGTGTGGTGGACAGTATGCATGAAAGGGTTAAATATCTTTGATGAAGTGGTTTTATTGAGTGTAATCTCAGCAGATGAGAGGGAACGGTGTTTGCTGTTGCACATGATTCATCAGGACCGGGTTAGTAATGTTTAGCAATTGAATTATTGATCACAGCCCAGTCAGTGGAGCAGTGTGTGTGTGTGTGTGTGTGTGTGCGTGTGTGTGTGTGGTTGTGTAGGCAGCGTGCAGTGTAAATGACTCCAGCGATGATTTCTGATGTGTTCCATATGCTGTGTATCATCTGAACAAATGAGCCCTGCCGTGTTTAAACGTCTCTGCTTCTCTCTCTTTATCACACCGACTCTTCCCAGATCAGTTTCTGTCTAACCGCAGCAGATGGAGGCTTACACTCAATGCTGATCAGTGTGTGACCTGTGTGATCAAATTAGGGCTGGGCGATATGAACCGATTTTAATATCTCGATAATTTTTTCCTTAATCACGATAAATAATATATGTCTCAATATAAACTTTTTCGTTGAGTAAACAAAGAGATGGTTTAAATTTGCAGCTTCGAGTGGATCAGAAGCACAAGTGCATTAAAATATTTGACTGAAATGAAAGTAGATGTGTATTAAAATAACAAAAAATACTTTTCAATGACCATAACAAGGGTACAGTTGAGCTAAATGCTAAAAAAAGAGATATTTTTCACTCAAAACAAGCTAACTCAATATAAAATATATTCTCTCGTGACGAATCTCGATATATCTGAAAATCTTGATATATTGTCCAACCCTAGATTAAACAGGTGAAAGCCAGCCATGGATGACTTTCATGGATCCTCTCAGTCACTGTAGGTTGCGTATTTGTCTGGCGACAGATAAAAACCAACCAAAGGACTGCAGAGAAAGATGTCTCATGAGGCTGTGTAAACACTCCCTAATTAAGCACAAAAAAATCTCCCTCGTGCTGATCATGAAAGCTTGTATGGACTAATTGATTAAGTGCGGCCCATGTTATCTGTGAAAGTGCCAGGAAACATTTCTCCCCATGTCTCTTTGGATAATTTAAAAGATTGCAGTGAGTAGAAGTAAAAATGAAAGAAATCTCCATCTGCTCCTCTTCCATGTTATATGAAGTCACGGTCTCCGTCTTCTCCCTGTTTGAGTTCGTTTGCGTTAGAAAAACTAAAGGTGTGCTGTCTCTTTTCCTAAAAATGAAGTGTTGTGGTGTTTTCAGCCATGACTGCTGGGCTATAACAGCCTCCACACATTCAGCAGACGCTTCTTCCAGAGCACAGATGGAAATGTTTGTCTCCACTCTCAGCGCCACAAGCCAGAAAACAAGCTGCCACTGTTTAAGAAGCAGTTAATGATACTGGACTCCATCATGTCGGGAGCTGCCATGCTTATCCGGAGGATTCTGGTACTGGAAGACGAGGACCCACATTTAAGCAGTCACAGCGTATTTCTCTATAAATGATGTGACCCATTTATGCTCGACGCAATTTCGTGCGTTTTTGGTGCGTTTTCAGGCTCCTTGCGCATCCGTCACTCGACGCAGACGATGAAGTAATACCACCGGAAACCGCCGTGGCAGTGTTGAGCACAGTGGAGCAGAAACAAACCAGGGAAGAAGAAGAATATTAACAGGAAGAAGAAAACCATAGAAGAAAAATGAAGACAGCGAAAAAAAACATTAGAAGTTGCACAAGCTTTAGAAATAAAGCTCTACAAGTGTTCACGGTGTGTTGGTGGTTAGAAACAACTTAATAGCAGCACGTTTGTGCCGTACATCGATGTTTGCGTTAAATGTGGCCAATTAGCACGTAAATACGGTCCATGCAGTCCATTGACAAAAATAGTGCACGAGCACTTCTAGTGATTACGTCAATATCGCAGCTCACGCACGCGCCGCGTTACCTCGCGTCAAAGCGAGCGGCCGACGTGCGACGCACAGCGGCCATGATGCGTACTCGGAAGGTCGCCAGCAGCAAGTGTATCCCAGCCCTAAATGGGCCTTGACAGATGCGCAAGGAGCCTGAAAACACACCAAAACGCACGTTATTGATGCAGAAGACGGACGAAACTTTCCGTGCGTGTGCGTATCCGTCATTTGCGTCGAGCATAAATGGGCCTTAAGAGGAAGGGGTGGATACCAGCGGGAGTTTTCTAATGCAGACTTGATGGCAAAGCGGCCGAAGGAGTTTTACGCTTTTACACAGGAAACAAACATGACGCCGAAAGACTCTTTTTGTAAATAACAACGTTAAAAAAGTTTAACTGCTGTTTTTAACAGCAGTTAAGGTGTTTTCGATAGGGTAGATGTTTAGCCATGACGGCAAAATGTGTCGTCTGACCGCCCTAATCATGTTTTAGAAATAAAAGTAGCGATGTTGTAATTTGCATAAAGGTTTTTATCAGGGGACATTATATATAAAATAAGGATATACGTCATTTTTATTTCTGTGGTTTTAAGGCGGGAAGTTATGGCTCTTTTTTTTCTGTTTTATTGTAGCTCTGTGTGATGCGTGTGTCTGTAAACAGCGAGCCACCAGCCGACTGGCCTGCTGATACGATTCAGCTTAGATGTAGAGAGGGGGCTCAGATAGTGCTGAAACATGAAGCTTTGCCTTCACACTTTTTAAAGGAGCCGGTGACGGACTGAGGAGATTCGGCTTTACCTTCAGCATGCCCAAGTCTTCTGCTGGTGGGATGTGGCTGGAACAACCAGATGCCTGATCCACATCATACAGCTTCTCTGCATGAGGAGCAGCAGGACCAGAATCAGGGAGGAAAACCTCCATCAGGACCAGAACCAGGAAGAAAAACCTCCATCAGGACCAGAATCAGGAAGGAAAACCTCCATCAGGACCAGAACCGGGAAGAAAAACCTCCATCAGGACCAGAACCGGGAGGAAAACCTCCATCAGGACCAGAACCGGGAAGCAAAATTCTGGGAAAATGCTCATTACAATGCTGATGTAATCTAAGTTTGACTAAGAAAAACAACCAATACATTTTTAAAGATAGAATTTGTTGTATTTGAGGCAAATTAATCCGAGTTTATCTACTCATCAGCTTAAGCTGGAAACATGCTGATTATATAATGGAGTTAAATTCAAATTTATGACGTTATAAATAATGAATATGAAAACTCATGTTTGGCATGATGAAGCACAGACTGCATGTGACGCTGCAGAAATATGATGTGTCTCACCGCGAATTACCTGGATGCGCTCCCCGACGTTGTTCCTGACATTGTTGAACATGTGCCTCAGCGAGAAGTGAACCTCAGGGCGAAGACAAGTGAATAAATCCCACAGAGAAGATGTTTTTAGCCAAATGATGACCAGTCTGGTGGCTCGCTGTGATTTTATTTCTGTATGAATAAACGCTGCAGAGGCCAGTTCTTAGTGTGAAATCTGTTTTTAACCTTCAGAAATGAAACTCAGTATGTTTATGTTGACGCTAGATTGTCCTTAGAAATGATATTTAGCAGCTTCGGGACGCCATTTCCGTCAGAAACGTATAATCTTGCTTCATCTGGGGATAGATTTAAATGAATTAAAAGCGAGTGAAACTGGTTTCTGCTGCGTCTTTTCTCAGATTTTGTTACTATGTTGGGAGGGACGCCCAGCAATACTACTAACTTTTAACATTCGACAAATTAAATCATTTGGAATTAGATTCTTCTCCTTCGGGTTTACATGGACAACATGTTTTCTTAATTCCACTTTAAATCCAGGGGTTGGGAAGGGATCTGATTGGTTGGATGGTGGAAATGACGTATCATACGTACGTACGTCTACCGAAAGATAAAATAGTTTTTTTTTCTTCAACAACATGAGAAAACATTGAAATAAGAACCATTTTCACTTGATGTGGATTCTAGTTATAAAGCAGAAGCTAGTCGCTAGCATGCTACGTCACTTTCACGTGAACAAGCATGCGCAGAACGGCCGGAATTAAGTGGATGAGAGAGGAATTGTCCAATTCGGGATTAAATGTGGAATAAACCAGCCTCTTTATTCAGAATTAACATTTTCATTCAGAATTAAGTGCTTACATGCTCATTTTTCATCTGTTTAAAGCGGAATTAACTTTAATTCCTAATTAAAGAGGAATTAAAAGTCTTATGTAAACGTGGCCAATGTTTCAGAACACCGTTTCCATATCACCGTCTCTACTGCAGCGTGTAAGCACCGTGTCCTGAAGATTTGGAGATTTTTGCACCTTTTTGTCTGTCCAACTGAAAGAAGCATCCTGCTAACCAAGCAACAAAGACATTACTTTAGGAGGCAAAAACCTTGGTGCTGCAAGGTTTATGTTTCCTCCAGCTGGAACCAACAGGTAGAAAAGACAATAATGGAGGAAAATAATGATGCAACGAAGCAAATCCATCCATCATTTAAACCAGAGTCTTACAGACAAAACATTCCTCCATTTTCTTTCCTCTCCTCATGTGAGAAGCTGATTCTTCGCTGCTCTCTTGCAGATTTTTAAAGGCCAGAAGCGGAGATGCAGAGCTCCTTTTTTGTCAAGTTAAATAGCAATACTTGCCATTTGACAGCATAGTGACCTGAGTGTGGGCCTGCTCATGCAACGCCACGCTGTGCAGCTCATGGGGAGCCAGCATGTCAAGTGTTGTTAAAGTCTGAGTCAGGAAGGGAGAGAGGAGCAAGGTTGCAGCTGTCAGAGGAGAGGCCATGCAGCAAATGTCGGGGGAAGCCGGCTGCCCGGCTCGCCGTCAGCGTCACTTCTGATCCAGACCGTCCACACGCCTGCAGGACAAGCTGAAGGAGGGTTATAACACAAACAGGATTTCTCTGCATATTTCCACATGCCACAGTTCTCCCATCCTTTCTTTTTTCACTTTATTCATCTGCTTTAATCCAACTCTTCAATTCCATCAAGTTTGTTATTTGACATTTTTTATTGATTATTAATTTTTTATTTATTATTATATTCAGTTAAGAGACCAGGGATGGGCTCTCTGTGCTACTATGTGTGTGTGTATGTGTGTGTGTGTGTGTGCGTGTGTGTGTAAGAGAGCACATTTGGGAGTTAAACCAAAACATCTTTACATTAAAGCTAAATCTCGTCTTCTTTCTTGCTTTTTATGCTTTGTTATGCCTTTAAGGTTTTATGTAAGGCACTTTGAATTGTTTTGAACCTGAAAATGTGCTACAAACTTCCAAATATGTCATTATACATGAGTGTTATGGCTCTTTTCTAAATATATCCGTGCTGAAAACTCCCCCCCCTGTGGTCTATTTCAGGATTTCTGCAGATGCAAAAGCAACGGTCTGGCTTTGCCTTTTTCCACTTGTGCAAAGCGCTCATTAATTGTAAATGAGACTGGAGGTGTTTCTCGTTCTGTCATGGGGAAGTTAAGCTTTAGATGAGCTGGGTGAGAGTCTTCCCAGAGGGATGAGATGAGAAGATCAGCGGGTGAAATGGTTGGATAATCATGTCCTCTTCATATTTAATTGCTTCGTGAAATAAGACCATTTTTAGCCCTTTTATCAGCAGAGCCAGTTCTGCTGCAGTTTTCTGACTTTGTCCATTCATGAAATGTTGGTTCCTGAGTATTAATTTACTGAATCACAGGCAGTTTGGATCTTTTCATTTTTCACTTTAAACATTCTGCTCCAAAGCAGTAAAATGATCATTTTCAGAGCAACCTTCGTACACATTTACTAAGTTGTTGACTTTTTAATTTAAACGACAAAACAAGACAATCACTTATAAAGTAACAATAAGATAACAATGGAGGAGGGACAGGGATGTATTTCCAACAGGAGGTGTGTTACACATCGTAATCCTTGGGAGAGATATCGCAGCCACTGCTCCACAAAAGGCCAGTGTTAACATGATCTCCTTTATCTCAACCTCATTCTTAAATCGGGCATAACTATCACTTCTGGCTGTGCAAGTTCTCCCAAACAGACACACACAAGCGTGACGCATCCATATTTGCAGTTTTCCTCTGAGTATGCATGTGACTTCACACTGAAAGGATGAGAATGACCAGGCAAAAACCAGGGTTTGAGGGCTGATTTTATACATTTTTCTCCCCATCTGTAGCTGTTCTTAAAGTCACGGTTCAGTCATATTGGGCTTTAGGTAAAGCACTCCAGCTGTAGCGCCTTATTTTCCCTCCTCTCTGGAACGTCCCTCTGAATGGGCGGCACACTTGAGGCAGCCGGGCAGCTGCTGACTCCGCCCCTCACGGCGGTCTTCCTTGAGGCCGGCCTTGTTTACTCGTTTTTTCTTAGGCGGACCATTTCATTCCCATGGTTACTGTACTTGTGGGTGGAGTTGAAAACTAGCCAGGTCAGTCTGTGACGTAGACGAAGTAAGGAGGTACAGTCCGATGGTAAAAAATGCTTCATTTAAAGGTTTTAAACACTCCAAATTATTCTAAAAAACATCAGGGTTGTTTTTATGAAAGTCTTTGCTCTTCTCTTGAGCTAACAACCCAAAATAAAATTCTGTGCACTTAGAAAAGCCAATATTGCCAAAAATCACCCCCTAGCTCAGCAGATAGCTCTCGTGTACGGCAGGCTTAAGTTTCCTTTCTTTTCCCGCGATCATAACTTACCACACACATAGCTAGCAAGCACACCTGAACAAGTAGCATGGAACAAACGTGTGCAACGTGCTCGTGTTTTGTTTCCGGTCTGACTAGATCAGATGTGGTGTCATAGTTTTTCTAACTTGACGAGTTGTTTGCAAAATTATGGAAAAAATCTACAAATGGAACGAGCGTTAATCTCACTTCAAAAAAATTAACGCTGTTAAAATTGATTTCAGATAACGCCATTAATAACACGTTTAACTCACAGCACTAAATGTGACCCTTTTATTTCTGTTTTTCTCTTTTGTAATTATAACAGAGTCACTGATTTCACTACTTGTTTGAAATAAAGATTTCAATCAATCCTGTGTGGACGTGAGATGTCTGGAGGGCACCCGGCTCAGATTAGGACATGAAACGCTGGGAAACATGAATCTGTGATCTCATGAATTCCCTTGTTTGCTGTAACCTCTGACTCTGACTGTTAGCTGGGATTGACTCCATACCCCAAGGAAGCAGTCACAGCTAATGGATAATCCTCTAAATCAAAATAATGTATCGCTGAAGGAGCATCAGAGAGATAAAGATCAATTTGTGTCACAATCAAAGTGTTTAAAAGGAGAGCTAGCATTTCTGCTGGACAGTTGCGGCGCCCTCAGGGAGGAATTAAACATGTCAAGTGAAAAATGTTTTGGCCTGATGGCAAAAGGAAAAGGAAAATTACCCCAGGGGTACAATTCATTCTGTGAGGACAGATATTATCCATAAAAGCCAAATCCATCCAAAATAAAGATGATAAATGGCGTGGTGGTGATAGATGAGCAGACTCAGCAGATCATTGGCTCAGTATTCAGATTAACTGATGGCAGGCTGGCAGCTTCTGGCCGCACAAATATTCTATAAATATATCTTTATAAAAGAGAGGACATGCAGTCTGTGATAAGCAGGAACTCCAGAAATCTCCATCTGTGCAGTGCTGAGACCCTCCGTCTGTTCTACCATCCACTGAGCCTGCTAACCTCAGAGATCGTGAGACCATCAGGGATCAGTGAAGCCACAGCATAGCTGCCATGATGATGGACAAGAAAAACGATGTCGTGCAAATTCAATGCTACAGTGGCCCAGAAGTGTCAACTCAACGGTTTTCTATGACCCAACACAGTTAGCCACAACGCAATACAGTTAGCCACATCGCAATACAGTTAGCCACAACGCAATTCAGTTAGCCATGACTCAACTCGGTTAGCAACAACACCACTCAATTAGCCACAACACAGTTAGACACAACACAGTTAGCCATGACTCAATACCATTGCCACACTACACAACAGAACCACGACTCAACACATTTAGCCACAACCAAGGGGCAACCTTCCGCTGGAAAAGTGATACCCATGCGTAAGTGCAAAAAATTGCAGTTCCCTCTTCATCCGCTAGGGGCTGGCTGCAAAACAGAGCAATTTCCCATTGGGTCCCATGTTAAAAACGCCAACTTTACAGCATGTTTAAACATGTTTACAGCCTG
>JAVQJG010117787.1:0-15891 GCA_036024015.1 Craterocephalus amniculus
AAGTGAGCAGAGGAGAGTTAAATGCTGTGGAGAACAGGTGAACAGCATGATGATAATTACCAGGCACAGGTGGAAACAATCAGAAGCCTAGTCAACAAAGCACCAATCAGACCATGACATCCCTAGCCAAAACAACCAACTCTGTTAAAAACTTTAGTAAGCAGTAATTTTAAAACAAAAAAAGTTTTGTACTTTTGATTTGATGTTTTCAATGCAGAATTATTGTATTTGAGGAAATTACTCTTAATAAGTCTGGAGATATACAGGAATTGCAGGATTAAGGAGAGCCCGGGCAGGGATCAATCCCACAACATTCCAGGTATGCATTTAGGCTGACTAGTCAATGACTGTCACCTGGGAGGTTGTGGGGTCAATCCTTGCCCAGGCTATCCTGCGTCTTGCCATACATGTTTGTTTTCTATTTTAAATATAATTTAATGACAAAGTTTTAAAAAACAAAACAAAACAAAAAAATGGTGGTTTTAATAAAGAGCACTTTAGGAGTCCAATTACTTGGCTCTTTTAGTTGAACTGGGCCAAATGATCGGAATTTCATATATTCCCATAATGAGCGGGACAAGCCACTTCCTGAGTGAATAGCCTCTTAACAGATTTTGCAGTTCTGAGAAACATCAGTTTTGTTTCTGTTTACTCGACCCATTAAACCCAATCACTTGCTCTGCTTATGACTCGGTTTTAGTCAACACCAAATACTGACAGAAATATAGCACCTTAATGTACTGTACGAAACCACTTTTGTGTGTGTGTGTTTTCATACATTCTTAAACCCAAATAATGGTTAGCACTGTTTCTGAAGGTATGTAAATTACCTCTGTTATTGTATTTTGATATTATTTAATTCATATGTCACTCTCCATATATCTCACATATCACGACTGAGGAAATAAAAGTGTTAACTCAATCATTTCAGAGTATAAAAACAGCTTGTTTTATTGCTACATAGCATTTAAAGATATAAGCTTCCACTGTTTATTCTCCTTATGAGCTCTTGATGCTCTGGGCCATCCTGTCACTAAACATGTTGTTTGCTTTGCTCATCATTTATGATACCAGTGCTCCCCACCCAGACAAATAAAATCCCTAATGTAATCACCTTGATACTTCCAAGCAGAAAACCTTCTATCAACCAGATGGTGCATAAAGACACATGGCTGCTTCCTGTCTCCAACTCAGACTGTTCAGGGTATTTTCAATTCTTTCATTACAGAACACGATTGAAGAGTTGCATTTAAAAGACTTAGTTTTATGCAAAATAGCCAATACTGAGCAAAATGACATGTAACTTCTCCATTTTCATGCATATTGTGAGTATGTAGCATGATGGTGACATGAGTAAAGTATGTGTGGCATTAAGACTGAAACAGTTAAGTTATACTTGTTAGAACAAATTGCTCAATATGTTAAACATGAACTGTAAATCCACAGTGATTCTAAGTGGAAACATCAAATACACATTTTTTCTTTTAACCACCCATGAATCTTATTTAATTTTTTGCTCATGTATCTCTGTAAAATTACTTAAATTGACAAGCTCTGCAATATTTTCCCATTAGAAGAAAAGGCATACTGCAGTAGGAGTATTTTTTTGATGACTAAAACATTGTCTGTGACACCCTTGTTCCTCCAGGTCCTTGACTGAAATGCTTTTGAGGCCCTTGAGGCAAAATTCTGTTTATCTTGACAGAAATGATGGGCAGCTATCAAACAAAACTATTGACTCAAGTGCCACCCGAGATAGGAGATATGATAGAAGGTTCACAGAATTCACGCTGTAGCAAAAGTCAATATTTGCCTTCAGTTGCCCTGTCACTCTGTCTGTACAAGCTCCATTCAAATAAGCTCCTCGGTGCACCCGTAGGCACATATGCAGTATCCATCTTACAAAAACACTCATTCACAGTGTAACTGTATCACTATATTTCCCCTGAAACCTAACGATTACTGGCTGATATAAGTTAAAAAATTATGCATGGCCCATTGTAACTGAAGTATATGTAATTAGGAACAACCACCACTCTGCAGACTTAAAGACTTCATGATAATGAGTTACAAAACTTCCGATGGCCTGAAGGCAATTTCAATGGAAACTTATCTCAGAGAAACATGAGCATCACCAAACAAATTGGAAAACTTAAGTATGAACTGTTGTCACCTTCTTTGGAAAGGACTCAGTAATACATAAAAAATTATACAAACCATATAATTATCTAATGTGCAAATTATGATGAACTAGAGTGATAATTACTGCAGGATCTTTCATGAATTCCTTTCATCTTTTTTCTCTGTATGTTTGACATTGTCTTACTCAATGTTATTTTGTTTTTTGTATCTTGTATTGCACTGGGGGGAAGGGGGGGCTGCATGATTTCATTATAACATGAGTACAAAGACAATGAAGGATATTCAATTATATTAATGATGAATTAATCATGATCATAATGTGGATTCATGACGTTACTTCATACCTAATAAATCTGTCATTAATGGATATTAATTAGGTTGATTCATACTTTCATCGATACGTCAACAATGTTTGCCAGTTTAGGCCAAAATATTTCATTTTGTTCCATGCCGTTGATTTTGTCCCCCATGTAAGACCCACAGGTATAGCTGTTGCAGCAGAAGAGCAAAAGTTGTTGAGCTCCATTTTTACCTTTTACTTTTGAGTTTTTTTGGTTTTTGGCTTCAAAAAACAAAATATTAGATAATTTACTTTTCACTGTAACAATTAACTAACACTAACAGCTATTTGTTGTAAACCAAAATGTTATTTGGAAAATGGAAGTTAACTCCTTTTGGTTTGGACTGAGGTGCATTTGTGGTATGCTTGTTTATTTTTAAGAGGGCAAAAGTTTTTGAGAAGTTGCTTAACTGTAACTTTTAAGTCCCATTACTGGTTACTTCAAATTGCACTTGATGTGACTTTACCTTGAGGTTGAGTCATCATGAGGTAATGATGAAGTCTAATGAGTTGGGCTTTACCTGTAATGAATATATAGTTAATCATTAAGACATGAGTATGACTACTTTAAGGAGTATGTCAGTGAAGTAAATATAATGGTTTATTAATGGTGGAGATGTGTATCCTCCAGAGGCTTCCTTTTCAGTTCATTGTAAGACCTGGGGTGTGTTTTCTGATTAGTTAAGAAAGAAAAAGATTTCCTTCCAACAGTCAAATTTATTTTTTTAGTTGCCACGGTTACACCAACATAAACTTTCATTTAAACAATAAATGAAACAAAGTCTTATACTTTCATCTAAACTGGCAAATTTGTTGACATATCGATGAAACTGAATTGATGTTCATGGATCTCTTAAGTGAAATAATCACATGAATTCACGTTGAGCTCATCATCATGATGGATCCTGTATTCATTAATGCATCATTTCATCATGAGTTACACATTAGGTAAGTATGATATGTACTATTTTTCTAAAGTGTTACCAGAATTTGATCTAAACCACGTCAACCTGATAAACTGGTACCTCTTGTTGGGATTTAATATTAGCAAAAAAAACACTGTGTCCGTTTGCAGATTTTCTGTGGAATGTCAGAGTCTACACGCTATAAGACCGTTAGATTAATTAGTACATTTGTGCATGGATCATTGTGTTTCAAGCTGCTATTTATCTTCAGTCTTTAAAGCAGTATGAAATAATTACGTGTACGTTTGTGCATTCATATATGTGTCAGATTTGACATTTTCCTTCTGTGAGACTCACAAGGGAAAGTATTCATCAAACCGTCTGAGCCGTTTATCAGTGATCTAAACAAACGGGAGAGACCACAAAGCTAAATATTCCACAGAAAAATTGAAACCCAAACATTAAACAAAAACTTTTACGCAGAATCGAGTCATGATTGGTATTATGTAGTTTGCATGTCGTGTTGAAACATTTCTCTGGAAAAAGGCAATTTGCTCTAAAGGGCTCTAGCTGTGTTTTATAGTGAGGCTGGTGGCAAAAGACTGACACAGTTTTGAATGTGATTCAAATGACTGTGGGAGTAAGTATGTGAAACATAAATATGACTGCTGGAAAAAAAACATAGTCATTGTTTTAGTGTTAATTTAATCATACAAATGCTTAATTATAGACAGAGAAAAAAAAGCTTTGACAATTTCTCTTCAGATAAATGTGCTATTTTAGCACTATGCAAACTTTCAACTCATCCAATGACCACACCACACATCTCATGTACATACATAGTCACAAACTAAAACTAAAGAATGAATCCAGCAATAGTTAGACTTCCTCAACATTTGCCTCTCTCATACATGAAGGAAGCACACACACACACACATTCACAAATGGAGAAAAAAAAGTAAGACTTAAAGAGGCATTGAAGAACAGTGTATACTGTTTGGGAGGAGGACTCTCATATGACTCAATACAAATACAACAGAGCTGCAACACAAGATGCTGGTGAGCTTTACAAATTACCCCACAGTGTAGGGCAAAGACTCTGATGTTATGAATAACATTCAAATGGTGAAACTACCATCAATTATCAGCAAATTATAACAAATGACAAATAATTGCATTTGAGAAACTCATTAGAAACACCGTTTGAGTCCTATCAACACTTTAAAATATTTTATTTATAAGTCAAGAATGCATAAATCACATAATGAACATAGCAAGGCTAAAATAAAACAAGTGTAACAACAGGCAAACTCATTCATGTGATATAAAGATGGGTAAATTAATCTTGATTTTTAACATCAGACATTGGTGCAGCAGTCAAACTGGTGTTTAACTATGAAATCGAAGTTTAAAAGTTGACACTGTGACAACCAACCAACCAGACTTTATGTATATATCTTTTAATGCTGGTGTCACAATCCGCAAAAAGCCAAGAATCTCTTCTTTTCTTCATCAGAGGTGGTTGACAGCATAGTGCAAATAGAAGTTTAAAGAACACCAGTGTTAATAATGCTGATGCAAACTGCCTTCACTCTGGTTCTCTGATGATCTACCAGGCTTGAACAAAGACTTATTTCATCTTTTTAACAGGGTACTCAGCATCTACAAGCTGGTCGTCTGATTTTTAGCACCACCTGCTGGATGTGTATGGGCCATATTCAATCTGCAGTGCACATACAGACAACAAATAAATAACACCAGGGTACTTTTTGATTAAGTTCACCCTAATGATGCAGAATCACTCAAAAAAAAAAAGAGAGATAAAACTTCTGAGGTACACGCCTTTTAAAGCTCTTTCAGTAATGATGTGTATGTGTCAAGTTATCCTTTTACCCAGGTAGTATACACCATTTTATGTCAGTTTAATTCAGAGAAACCATTACATGCACACCGAACAGGCACACACACACATACATATTTAGATTTAGTAAACACATACCGTTGACATGGACTCAGAAACTACAGTCACTCACCAGGCGAAATAGATTTAGATGGCTTTTTCAACCCTTCTTCACACCTCACTCACTCAAACTCACTCATCCTTTTTGCACTTCAGCATCTATTTAAAGCGAAAATCCACCCTAAAAAAACACATCTCTTCCCATGGAGTCTGAGTCGGGCTCCTGCAGACTGTAGCTTTAGGGCAGCAGGGTAGTGACATTGTTCTCTGGATATTATCTTTGGAAAAAAATGGGGTTCCTACACTTAATATCCAAATTTCTCGGCAAAGGCGTAACACCGCCTTTAAGACCAAACCTTGAGCAACAGGACCTCCTCTGTATGACAGGCATGGACATGAGCAGTTGGTGCAATGTCAGGTTGCAGAAACGGGAACATCGCATCTTTAAATTTTACGTTATTCGTTGCTTAATAATGTACCCAACCCCTCCAAAAGATAATCTGAATTTTTTTAACATCTTTGTGCACATATTGAATTTAAGACCATCATGAAGCCAAAGCTAACAGGTCCATAAACTAAACGCAAAGCTGAGGGATAACATGATTCTTACTAACTGAGCCTCAAAAGAAAAGGGTCACCTTATCCCTAAAAAACAGAGAGGTATAGTAGGCCCAAGTGGAAGAATTGAATGTGGGCCCAAAGCTGCCACTTTGAACCTTAAAGTATGAACACTTTACTAAATTAACATTAGATTTTCAACAAAATACTTTATGGTCAGAAATGCAAAAAAGAAATTCCTGTTATGTTCAGTTACAAAAGTTGCAAAAAACAAAGAAAAAAACCCTGTCCTCTTATGTTTAAGATAGTGCTCCCAGTTCTGTTCTTTTTACTATTTAATAAGCATCATGCAATTTAAGTCATTTAACTAAAGAGATCCAATGAAAACTTGTAGAATTATAAGGCTGAAACTGGTTATTGCAGAACCTGAAACTCCAGCACAAATTGTCCAGGTTACTAAAAAAACAAAAACGGACATTTTACTTAAACCAAAGTCAGACCTGTATCACAGAAGACTATGTTAAAGTATGAACAGCCATATTTTGGACTTTTCATGGCCTTGTGGTGCATGTTCCACTGGGGACTTGACCGATCGATGTCCATAGACAAATAGAAATATTTCAAAACTTTTGGAGGAGACAGAAAAAAATAAACTATAAACAGATCTGGATTACCTTCCTTAAATGATTAAAGGGGGCACCAGCAGAGAATGCAATCCCTGACTGCCCCTTTAGTAAGCTGTCCAGGGAATGGAAATCTAAAAAGAAAGTGAAAATCTTTACAATCACTATCTATTCAGGCCGGTTTAAATATGACCTAAGGGCAGAGATGACTCTGCAACTTTAATTATCTCCTTTCCTGACTGAAAAAGCCATGAAAACAATATCTGGAAAATGGCCTAGAACAAGTCAGACAGGTCGCAATGATGTAAGGCTGCCATCTTAAAGACTTTCAAACACAAGTGTAATAAAAACGAAAAAAAAAAAAAACAAAAGAAAAAAAAACATTTGGCATGGTGAGTACAATTCATACCAATTTCATTTCAACATGTCAATCTTCTACTAAACATTTCTCCAAACAGGGAGACAGGGTCCATGATGCTCAGTTTGGAGCAACAGTCAAGATCTAACTATTCCAGAGCCGTGTAGGAACCCCAAAAAGAGAGAAAGTGTTCAGCTGCCCAGGAGAAGACTAAACCGTATGCAGATTGTTTAGGGCGATTTCCTCTTTAATTAGGCGTGTTTTACAGTGGAAATAAAAATAGTTGTGTATCGGTCTTTGCAGGTCCATAGCACTCCTAAATGAAGCATTCACACATGCGAATCCAGGTGTTGATGTCAGATGGGGTGTTTCACCGCAGCAGATGTGGTTCATCTCCTGGCATTTGTGTTTCAGTGGAACGGGCCATGGGATTTTGGGAAGAGAGTTTTCATGAGTCAATATAAAACAACTGATCTTCCCCCCTCCAACTCCTCTGCATTTTAAGACTCCCAGGGCGTTGAAGCTCATCATTCACCATAGAACAGGGAGGGAGAGGGGGTCTTTGTCATTCTAGCTCTTTCCAAATGGATAGGGACCATGAATACCCTGAAAAGGGGAAGAAAGAAAATGAGCATTACTTCACAGTCCAAGGTTCGTTCACAGACAAATTTCATATGACAGCTTAAAACATGAAGTTATGCTTATAAGTCACATCACTGTTTCCTACTTGCTTCTGTTTCAGGCCCATAACTAATCTTGCAGTGCTTGTAGAAAATCCCTGAATAACTGTCTGTCTGAATAATTTGCTCGCTTAAATGTAAACTGGCTAAAAAAAAAAAAAAAAAAAAGGGTCAAATGTTTTTAAACAATTGTGTGGAGAGTTTGTTGTGAAGACAGATTCAGCTACAATGTGAAACGACTTTACAATGTAACAAAGATGCAGCTGGAGATTCAATCAAAAGATTGATCGGTTTTTAAACCAAGTGTCACAGTGAATTAGGCATTAATTAAACAATGATACTAGCAGAAGATAAAAATCCTCACAAGCAGGATCATTCAGATATGGAAACAATGACATGCTTTAAAACACAATATACAACTCAGTAACAGTGGCTGTTCAGGGGGGACCATGACTTTGGCCAATAGTTCTCCACTAATTTCCTGAAACGAGGACGTCTTTCAACTACCAAAAAGCTGTGGATCACCCACCCTGCCCTGAAACACTGCTTGGTTTTAGGCTCCTGTTAGCTAGCTCCTGTTAGCTAGCTCCTGTTAGCTAGCTCCTTGCCATATAAGATGCATTCTGGTTGACTCCTTTACTTTGACAAAACCAAGGTTAAGCTAACTACCAACACATAGACCAACTCTTTTTTAATGTGTTTTTTTCTTTTATAAGGACGAATCCTCTACCTTGTGGGATTTCTCAGACATTAACAAAACGGTGCAAAGTTAGTGTTATTGTCATGTGAATAAAACACCCAAATGATATAAAAACTTAAGCAGATACACCTCAACTCCTCTAGGTGAACACATGCCCTTAATTCAAATCACACTGGCTCTGAACAGAGCCTCAGGGCCTCCCTGTGCTCTTTGGGGGACCCCAGGTTGGGAACCACTGACCTTGGTAACAAGTAGAAACCAGCTGGTGCGATGTGCTATGTGTGCAGTAAAAATATGACTCCAACACAAGTTTATCACAGCAATTCTAACTATGAAATCTACCAAACTTTGCTGAACATCACATGTTAGACTGTCAGTGTGGCTCTCAACAAGATCTTAAACTCTCAAAAATGTAAACACATGAAATGTCAGTGACAGCTGTACAATGAAATGCTTAGTGTGATGTCTGGCTACAACCCCACCCAGACAACAGAGAGGCATCAATCTAGTTTTTTGGTGTTCCGATACGATATCTGATATTGGATATCAGTAATAACTATATTTTTATACTGAATCAGCTTACAGGAACATTATTGTTTTTCCCATCATTTTCTTATTTCTAGTGTTATTATTGTGTAATGTTTTGTTAAGCTGCCACTGTATCAACCACACAAAACGTGTTAATGAGACCAACTGATAAAAAACAATCCAATTTGTACGAAATAGTTGCCCAGACCAAAAAAAAAAAAAAATTGAACTGAAAACAATGGCTGAAGTTATAATTTAACAACAGCAGCTGCTGCTATATATGCATGCAAGGTCCAAAAGAATTTGCTGAAAGGGAACCAGGCTGTATGAGTATAAAACTGGGAACTTTTAGGACTTCTGTTTATAGAAGCTATTATTCAATCTAGCAGAAATGTCTTCATGGAGCCAATTTATCTCAGTCTGAAGATCCTACAAAGAGGTCTGTGCTGTTTGCAATTGTTTAAAATTCTCCACAGTAGGAATGGGCGATATATCCTAAGAAGTTTCACATTTAATATAAAATAGCTTTAACAGGAAGATGTGAATATAAACTGACACACCAGCTATTGGGTCGTGTACATCTGACTTTCTTCACAGTTTAGCTTCTCTCACTTACAGCAGACAGACAGCTCAGTCCTTCGTCCATCCAGAAAACTCTCCTGCTGTTTCAGCTAGCCAGCTCATTTATGAGCATTAAAAGATGGAATGTGAAAGATCCTGAGAAATCACTACAATGACGAGAAGACTGATTGCTTCCCGTTGAACATGAAGTTCTTGGTACACCAGAATTGAATTCACAATTTTGTGATTTAGAGAAGATTTTAAATATTAAAATATACATCGTGTATCGGGATAAAGCCAAACATACATCATGATGTCAGTTAGAGGCCATTTTACCCAGCCCAGCTCCACAGGTTAATGTGCATAAGCACTGTGAAATAAGCCCATCATGCCCACCAAGCTGCAGCGTAGGAGCAAAACAACCGAAGTGTAGCGACTGTCTGCTGTCTCTACGATGCAGGCTCAGGCAATCTTTCATCCCCCCAGCAATCAGACTGCATATCTCCTCTCATAGCCTGAACGTACACGAATATATTACACTTGCTTGCGCTTTTTACTGTCATGTTCAAGCTATGTATTTGATGTATTTTATGTGTTTTTTATGTTGAAACGGGTCACTGAACACAATAATTTCCCCCTAGGGGGATTATCTATCTATCTATCTATCTATCTAAGCTGGAGATTCCCACGTCTTCCTGTACCTTTTTCATGTGAGGCGCACTGTCAGACAGGATTAGCAAGCAGACTTTTCCAGAATTTTCATTGACAGAGACCGATAGTTCAGAATGATGAATGTAAACAAGTTTTCAGTTTTAACGTTCTCTGCTGGACACTTGCTGCTACTGGGACACTTAGCAACTGTCTGCAGAGCACTGTTTTCTCTTCCTTGCTAAACATCTTTGTTGAATCAGGTCTATATTAGAGTGGATCCCAACTCTACCAGAGATAAATCTTTTGGTTTCCCAGACACACTTCAGCAGTATCAAACTATGGAATTCCCAAAGGAGGGTTTTAAAATGACTTCGGTTTTCAGCATAAGCTCCAGCAAGACTTGGGCTAACATTTTCAGTTTTACAGGAAACATCAGAATTTTACTTTCATGAACATGTTTGTTCACAAAAATTCAAAAATAATCTTGATTTCAACTATATAAAACAATTTCACTTAACAGTAAAATTTCTTCACAACCTATTTGCACAATCTTTGTGTAGATGGTTGGGACTGTACTTATATACTTCTGAATCCTTTTACATTGTGGCCCCTTTTTGACCGAGCTGGTTCCAGTGCTGGTTCTGAGCCAGACTTGGCACCAGTTCTTGGTTTTCAACCGCCTAAGCACCGACTCCTGGCTCTCAAAACTGGTTCTATCCTGACGTCATCTCTTTCCTGCGCCAGAACTGGGTCACGTACCGGCTGGGGGCGGGGCTACCTGGCCACCATGAAACATGCCGACACCTGTCCAGCGTCTCCATACCAGGAAATGGATAACAAAAACAAAAAACGGGTCGCAGGAGGAGACCCAGCCTTTCTTATTTGCACTCAGTCATCTGCAGAAATCCAGAATATACTGTTTGGGACCCCCTGACAAAGCTCGTCTTTGAGCAGCTACAGCGGAAGACGCTGCAGCCGCTACAAACATAGCATCGGCCAGTTGTCTTTTAAGGAAAATTTATGGGACCAGAATAGAAACTGGGACGCAGCGGCAACTCACAATCCCCAAATTCAGCATTATATATATTATATTTTGATAGCTTTAGATAAAAATGACGTAGTGAAGCAGCACCGGCCCGATCTTTCAGTGGAAAACAAAACCGGTTCTTTGGAACCAACTAAGCAGTGGCTCTGGCACCAGCACCAGCACCAGCACCAGCACCAGCATCTTCAGTGGTAGAAATAGGGTATGTGTGTCATATGGACACACATTCACTCGAACAACCCTTCCTAGGAATTTCTATGAAGTGTTTTTCACCATCACATACATCCGTGGCAGTAACAGGATCTTGCCCAAGGATACAAGCAGTCTGGAGAAGCTACGATTGAAACACCAATGTCCCAGCAGACAACTGTTTTTTTACCAAGTCACAGTCACCTTGTAGATTCTTAATTTGTCTTCCAGCTGGTAAATGACATGACCTTTAATAAGAAGGTTTCAATGTCACAACAAGAAATTTCCCGCTGTTTAAACTGAAAGTTAAAGTAACTTTTAAACTTGATCCAGCCCAGATGTTTAGTCAGACATCCTGGACCAAAAGGCGGTCGGTTTGAATCCTGCTCCACCCCAGTCAATCTGTTGTGTTCTTGGGCAAGACACCCCCCCCCCCCCTTGCATCCAGTGTCAGCATCGCTGCTGAAAGCCTATCAATCATTGCAAGTGGTTAAAAAGCCTTTGGCAGCAAAGTTTCCACCAGTTTGCCGCAGGGCAGGCAGCTGTGGCTTAGGGAAGGATCACATCAGTGTACCTAATCAGAAGCCAATAAAAAAGCTCTTAAATGCATGTACACATACCTGGCCATAAGTCACCATGGAAAGATTGTTTTGGAGACCGTTTGACGCTCTATTTACAGCATTATGAGACAGTCCATTCTGATCTTGCTGGATCGGCTCTTGTGTATGTTCCCAGGCTCCACCAGGATCTCTGAAACTGTTGTCAGTGGCATCGTGTTTGTTCTTCTGCGGCGATGCAAAGGGGTTGAAATCTTCCTGCACATTGCGCTGGGGTTGCGTGTTGAATTCTGTCTCGAAGGAGGAAAGCTGTTGAGTCACGCCGAGGAGACCTCCAACTTCTACGCTAAGAATCACCCAAATTACATCTGCAAAAAACAAGAAACACAGACATGAGTGGGATTTCACTCAACAAAGACACAAACGAAATCCTCTCTGTTTTATATTAGAATTACCGTAACCAGCTCCAGGGCAAAAAAACATTTGAGACCATGCATCAATAAAAGGTTAACAAACGGGAACATCCTGAAAATGAAAAGTATTTGTAATGACCCGACTCGTAAACTCAGTGCAGACGTTTTCCTACCTCCATAAAATAACCCGTTGGCCGTACACATCCTCCACTGGCCCTGGTACATGCCCGGATTTGTGGGACTTCGCATTTGCACACTGACATCTGATATTTCCTGTGGCTCTAGCGACTTTACCATTACCGTGTTCACATGCCCAAACTGATCCCCACCAATGTACTTGAGACAAACCCCCGGTGGCCACGACTCTGCACCTAAAATGCACAAATATATATTTAGCAAAAACAAAGCTATAACTACAAATAAACAAATAATCACTGTACTTGTACACACTTGTAAACAGAATAGGTAAAGTGTAAACGTCGTGGCATGTACCTGTGTTCTGTATCCTCCAAGTCTTTGTAAATGGTGTATCTGGAGGGACTGACTCTCCTTCCCCAATTGTTACATCTTCAACAAAGGACATGGATGGCGTGTTGACACTGGGGCTTTCAAAGTCATAATACGCACCAATAGCAGCCTGAAGGTTCCTGTTCCAACACAAAACAAGGACATTTATTAACCAACTGACAGTTGCAACCATGATTTTCCAAACATTAAAAACAGTCCAATAAGCTGTTTTGATTAACATTTGATCATTGCCTGTGGAGCTACGAAGTGTTACATCTCACTCCTCTCACTCTTCAGATGAAATGAACAAGAAAGTCCACGCTGAAATTCATTTTAACAGGCCCACATTAACGGCTGCATCAATCTGCTAAAGCGCAGTCATTCCGTCATTGCTCACTTTTACGATACCGCTTCCTAATGGCTTCATTTAGACAGAACTGTGACAGTGATGCAACCAGCCACCTTTGATATTTGCCAATTGTGCAAGACTGGACATACTTCAACTCAAGTATCGTGCCAACGTTCTTTGAGACACATTCAAACAATCTGTCACGTTGCTGCAACTCTCCACATAAGCATTTCAAGTGTGCCCTGACATCTTTGGACAGTCTGCTGTGTGTGAAAGCTGCAGCAAGAGCTCAGACCGTTTGGTCAACATTCACAGTTCGCTTGGCTCGGATCCTGTAAATAAAAATATACTGATGTTATTCTTTTATTCAAGATGATCAGCATGCCTATTTGAATGATTGGGTTAAATTCAAAACTACTACACTACAGTGTGTGACTTTAAGTAAATGTAGTTCAGATTCATGCTGCCTGTAAAGCGATTTGCAAATGCCTTAGTTTAAAGTAGGGGTCGACCAATTATCGGCACCAAAACGTGGCATTTTTGCGTTTATCGAAATCTGCCTTTTCAATGTTTCAGATGGTAGATGCACTTAAAACTGGGTTATTTTGGCTCTGGTGCGGCTGACTTCATTTTCTGCTAGCTTGTTCTTACTTCTCTGCGGTTTGAGCAATGCTCATCCAACAGAGAGTGTTACACTGTGAGTAACAGCCAATCAGTAGTGGAAGATTTCAGTTCAGAATAAGCTGACGTTGAGAGTAATATCACAATCCGCTACGACCCATGACGTGTAATAATGATACTGAAAGGTCCGTTATATGAATATAACCAGCAAAACTGATACAAGTCCTGCAACACAAAACAAGAATTATAATACAAGACCTCTAGTCTAAATAACAATTTCTACCATTTTCAGACAACAGAACTTTGAATAGATAATAAGTGATTGTCCCTGATAAAGCACAGTGTTGGCCCTGGTGGCCAATGGTGTCTCAAGTATATTTAATGCCTTTGCTCTTGAAAGTTCTTCGACTTTAGGCATTTCGTTTGCTTTCAGAAACTCTCAGTGATACCAAGGTGTACAAAATCTGACTTATAAGCCTTCACAAGATGTTAATATGCCAACAGGATATTCTGCACACAGACTAAGGTGTTCTAACATGAACACTGCTGGTCACTGCTGAGTATCTGCAGTGACCAGAGCCCTTCTCCATGGGGTTTGAATAATTCTGAACTAACCTAACCACCATTCATATTGACGCTACACTTTGCACACTGTTACAAAACAGTTGAAACTATTTGTCATATTACCAGATTCAGTGTGTCTGTTGATATTTTACAAAGGAAATCTGTAAAATTTTGGAAAATTTCTGAAATTGTGCAAAATGATCAGGGGGTTGAATAATTTTGGTTGATACTGTATCTGCGTTTGCTGTTTGGTGCTTAGTGCTCTTGTGGGGTGGAACTTTGCTGTGTGAGATACAGAAAGCATGTAAAATAGGGGTGTCAAACTGCGGTCTTCGAGGGTCACAATCCTGTAGATTTTTATGTTTCCCTGTTTCAACACACTGACTCAATCACTGAGTCATTGTGCAGAACTTGTAAGGCTGCTGGATCCATTTAATTTGAGTCAGGTGTGTTGGAGCAGGGAAACATTGAAAGCCTACAGGACAGAAGCCCTCAAAGACCAACTTTGGACCCCCCCGATGTAGAGAGAAATGGCGCACCGCAACATAAATGAGATAAATAACATCAGAGCATTAAGACCATTTACAAGGACAAAGTATAGTCCTTTTCTAGAGGAAATGTATCATTCAGGTCTCTGTTTTAAACACAGGGGGCATCTTACAGTTGGTAAATGAATCAATTCTCAGCTTTGCAAGGATGGAAATTTGCTTAGCTATAATCCTGCATGTTTTACAGACTGCCAGTTGATGTCATCTCATGCTTATCTTCCATCTAATGTAAAAAAAAACACATATTTCTTTGTAAACACAAAACAGAAGCTATTGCAATAATTGTCAGAAAAATTGTCAGTTATTTTTTTATATTTTTAGGTAGAGCTGCACGATATTGGAAAAAACTTGCATTGTGATATTTTCTGACCCTGTGATATACATTGCAATTTACAGTATATTGCAATATGAAAAGATACAGGAATTTTCAGGAGATGACTTGAGCAGCACTTTTAGTTCTACTGCTCTCCTGCCATCTTGTTGATGATGTTAACAATGTAAATTTTGCATGTTTGGTTTTTGTCTGTCAGTTGTTTTTACTGTTGTCTCTCACAGCCTGCTTTTAATCTGCGAGTAACTGAGCTTTTTCTGTTTTATTATGTACAAATGTGAACTGTGTTTAAACACAAATTGTTTGTTCTCTGCCAAACTGATTAAGATCGATGATGATTGGTGAATCACTGTGCAAGTGTGTCAGGTACCTCTGAAGTAAATGACACAATGTGTTGATGATACATTGTGTTAATGACTTCTACATTGCGATTTGACCTGCAATGTGACTATTGCACACAAATGACGATGACGATACTTAGATGATATATTGTGCAGCCCTACTTTCAGGCCTACTTATGGGTGACTGGGGAAAAGCGTCATGCCTCTAAATCAAATTTAAAAATCCAAATTAGAGTTGTTCCGATACCGGTAACGGTATCGGAAATGCCTCCGATACTGCCTAAAATTCTGGTATCGGTATCGGTGAGTACTGGAGTTCAGGGTGCAATTCAATACCACATAATTTATGAAAATAAGTAGGCCTATCTATTTACTGATTAGCTCTATTAGCTCTGACACAGTTCTTTTTTATTGTTCTTA
>JAVQJG010117812.1:0-12127 GCA_036024015.1 Craterocephalus amniculus
TGCTTCGTTTTCACTGCGACAACAAGCAGATCTGTCACTGTGGTCTGAACCAAGATGGCCGCCCTATCAGCACGTCGCTCTAGCGGCCAGCAGCGCTGAATGCGGCCTCTATGTATATATCTCTATGGTTGAATCTGCCAGAGAAGATGCTCGGTACAAGGTGGGTAGGTGCTTGCACATACACTAACCCGGATAGCTTGTCAGCAGTAAAAGATGTTTACCACTGGTTAAAGAGTTTTAATCCAGAAAGGCGATTTCAGCCCTGGGTGTGGAAGATGGTTGGATCAAGAACAGATAAATAAACAAGCGAGCCGCATAGCAGTGGCAGCGAGTTACGCCATTGTTCATTCAAACCGGATGTCTTGCAAACCTGCAATTTGCAATAGAAACAATGACAAAAAAGAACACAAGAATTATAATACTGGTAGTGTACAACAGCCATGCAACTATTTAGACTATTTAGTATGTTATCATAAAATCTGGTTACAATTCACTCCTCCTAGTCAAACAATGCAAATCAACAGTAAAAAAACCAACACTCAAACATGTTACTAAAATGAAACAAAAGGTTTTAGTAAAATCAAATCATTTTTAGATCCTTCTTAAATAGAAAGCACAAAGAAAGTTATAAGGAAGATATAGCTATAATGGAAAATTAACAAATCAGTGATTTTAAATATTACCAAAGTCTAAATGTGAATGCAAATATTCTTGATTAATCTTTGTGTCTAAAAATTCCCTCTGAAATTATTGGAACTTTGGAAATGTATCCCAAATTATTCCAGATTAAAAACACTGAGCAGGTGCCAACAAAGCTTGCAGGCAAATTGGCCAACAGCTCATAGACAACATGCCCTTCAACATAAACTTAAGGCTGTTAGATCAAATCCAAAGTTATCTACCAATCTTTTAACATCCTGTCCCACACACTAAACTTTGAATAAATGGTAGCAATGAACGAACTGCAGATCCTCTGAAAATGTAATTTTCTAAATTTAAATTATGATATGGACCCCCCTGGGTCTGAAATAAAGCTAAATTTCTAAATATTTTAACGTCTCGTTTTGACTCTTTTGCCTGTTCAAACAAACTGTATATGCACCCATATGATCAACCTTACCTCAGATTCTGTCAGTTTGACTTTTGTGCAAATCCACTGGTTGTCAGTGAGTTGTCAGACCAATGAGGAATGAGAAAGGGCGGGATGAACGGAGGACTGTGATGTGCGCCGTGAAGAGAAGAGGGGAAAAAATAGATAAAAAAAGAGAGACGGTATGACTGTCAGCTTTTTGTGTTCGTTCATTTCCTCTGTGGCATGGAGTTAACTGCATGGCAAAGGATGTTACAAGACTGGCGGAAGGTAAATACCTCCCTTTGGATTTTATCTAACAGTCTAAAGTCTGTGTTGTAGAACATGAAGCCGTTATCTAATTATCCTGCCAGCTTTGTTAGCACCTGCTGTCGGGTAAATGTGTGTTGCTCAGTGGTTTTTCTATATGGAATAACTTCGGAAACTTGGAATAATTTCATTGTGAGTTTTTATATTTGTAGTGTGACCAAGAATATTGTAATACATGTTGACATTTTTTTCTTCAAGTTTTTTTCTAAATCTGTGTTAAAGAAGGATCTTAAATTTATTTGATTTTACTAAAATACTATGGTTTATTCAAGTAACATTTTTTAGGGATTTTTGTTTTTTTTTACTGCTGATTTGCATTGTTTGTGTATGAATGAATTATAGCCAGATTTTTAATACACGTCCTTAGTGGGAATTTACTTTTCAAGATAGGACAAAACCTTTACTCAGATTCATACATGTCAATCCCTCTGTCATTACAGAAAATTACAAAAACACTATCCTAATAGGACCATTCAGGGCTGATCTGAATCATCTAAATAGTTGCATGGCTGTTGTTCACTACCAGTATTATAATCCTTGTGTTATTTTTTGTCATTGTTTCTATTGCAGGAGTGCAATTTTCTGCAGCTCGTATGAGAAGATGCTGAGTCTTTGGACTGTTAGAAGTTCAAACTTCCTGTCAGACTAAATGATGAAGAACAGCTGTCATAATAGAAATATTTCAGACAGCAAATACTGTTCTGGCTGATTATTTGAGAACTAACCACAGGCTGAGGACATGGGTATATTTTTAAGTATATTACTAGTTCACATAGAAGATGCTTAATTATTATTAGGTTATTTTGACGTTTCTGTCACTATAATATTTTCTCAGATATATACATACCTTTTTGTAGATGTTTTTAGGCAATTGCCAACTAGTACAATATTACCACAAACCAGTGCTATATTTTATATTTTTATGTTTACGTAGGTTCTCTTATTTCTGTGTGTTCTAGGACACTTACTACTGAGTAACTTTAATTGTTTCCATGAGATATCCAGTGTACGTACTGTACCAGGGTATTACCCAGATATTCTTATATTGCTACCGTATTGCTTCCATATCATTACCACCTAATGTCTGAGGGGTAATGTAAAGTGCTACTACTACTACTGTTTTAATGGGTTATAAATAGATGCTTTGTGATTTCCTCAACTAAATTTCTACTAATTGTGGTTAAGTATGATTATTTACCATATGCCTTCTCTAAGGGATAAATGTTTACACTTTACAATAAGGTTCCAAAAAGCACTAAATATAAACATTTTATTTGATAGCGCCTTTCGTGACACCCAAGGACGCTTTACAGTACAAACAATAAAACCACAGGTAGAATAGGAAGGCTAAAATAGAAAAACAAGAAAGATACACTGAAAGGCTAAAATAAGTTAGAACAACAGTTTAAGCCCTAAGCCAATTTTACTCGAAATTACATGTTCCAATTAAAATGAGTATATCCATGCAACCGCAAGGTCCACTTGAATAAGCTTTGTGTAAATATAAAGATAACACGCAAGCTTTATGAAGAAATATAAAAGCCAGAATATGTGTTGCTGGTGAAGAGTAAATAAAGAGGGCACAGCAAAATGTAAAGCCTTGTCCAAAAAAATAACCACTTTCAGTAAAAGCAACTACCTGAAATTATCCATTCGAAGCTATAAAAAGCTTTCAAACCAAAGTGCAATTTTTTGACATTGTTTTTGCAAAGGTATCCTCTGCTAAAGTGAAGCAGTACAAAATTACAGCTGCAGTCAGGTCTGAAAGAGGTGCTACGCCAGTTACGCCGTAACCCCCCTGACAACGAGCGAGTATAAACCCAGCTTTATAGTGCACTATCAACAATCACAACAAGAAGATGGCCTGCATAAAACATATGAACTCATCCCTAAAACAATTACACAACTCTTGAGTTCTGAAATAAAGGTAGAACTTGTGCTATGCTCCTTTTAAGCTCACACAAAACACATAACCTTTTATAGCTTCCCACCTCCACCTGCAGAGGCAGCACCCATGCTCTGAGCTGAGCTTTATTGACATTGTGTTTTACGTAAGGCTCTGTGGAGAAATAATTTTTATAGCAAATATAACTCCTTAGTTTGGGCTTATTTAATACTTGCCATTTTGATTGTTCTTGGCAGTTAATTAGAGTCTTTCTGAGCTGAGTTATTTTACCTTGTACACTATTCATAAATTTCCTGAAGTTGTACAGTTGCTGAAACAACACCCAACAATGGACCCATTCAACAACATCTTCTTAAATTTGTTCTTCTGTTGTACTTAAGAAGTCTTTAATAAAACCCTCAGTCAGTTTCATGAACATAGAATGCAGCATTGTTTTTATCTTTCTTGAGGTCATCACAATGTTAATAAATTAGATGATATTGCAAATAATTTGGGGGCGAAAATTTACGTTTTGTCTACACACAAGTCTGATGCGATATTGAGTTAATAGATGAAGATTCTAAAACAAAGAAAATTGCAATTTGGTAGAATCAAACTTGTCTTTAGCATCTAGCAACAATGTTAATATTCTGCTATGCATTCAAAGGAAAGGATAAAAGAGAACAAAGAAAAAAGGCTGGGTGCCTCGTTTCCAGAAAAGAGAGGAGAACCTGACCTCATGTTTGGATCCGTCAAAACACATTTTGATATTTGCTAAAGCCATCCCGACCCAGTGATATAACCCTCAACCCGACCCATGCATAAACACATTTAATAGGCTAATTATACACCCCGTCCCCCACCATTGTATTATTTTTTCTTAATTGTTTCTTATATGACATTATATTGGTAATAGTCTCTGATTTCATCTGCTATGAAAACAGGAAATGACAACAACGCAGTAAACAGTGGATATTTGGAGAGGTTTTCTTTTCTTTTTTTCCCTTGTTTTTTTATTTTCTAGCAGAATCTGCACGCCGTTCTTTTGAACTTGGCACTGAACCACTTCTATCTCCCTTATTTTACCGTTTGTGGGATTTATTTGATATGGGAATTGCTATGTATAAACAAAGACAAATTAAACATCCTGGTTACAGCAGTTCTCTGCTCCTCACCTGCAGTGCATTTCTGCAGGTGGGTGCTGGACCTGTTGCAGGACTCTGAGTTGTGCCATTGTCACCTCAGGACATGCAACTATACAGTAAAGGTAGCTACACACACTATAATCAACATCTACATACATTTTCATAATTGAGCTTGTTGGCGATTCTTTGCCAGTCGCACATGTCCTCTCAGAGGTCATGCTGCGGTAATGTTTTTTCTACTTGTCAGCAAACCACAAATGCTGCTGTGAGTGGTGAGTGGTAAAGTAAGTGATATAAAATATGAAGTGAAAAAGTGACTTTTCGGCTCTCGTGTCAACTGTCAACACACATTCACTGACTGGTCATGGTCAATTGTGTATCTCTTGGATGCAAATTTTTAAAAAAATCAAACACAGTCCAAAAAATTTAAACTCACAAAATTGCTGGACGAAATTTTGACTTTAAAGTGAACTTTCCCTTTAGCTTAGTCGATAAATATCATTGTCATGCGGATTATTTGGACAAAATATTTAGATTGATGAATACCAATCTCGGGTTGAAAGAAAAGACCGGCTGGCTCTACTTTAGCCCTAATACCTACTCAACCCTACTGTGCGCCGCTCTAGCAGGGTGTTTCACTAACAGTTTCTCAGGCCGAGTGGGGACGAGTAGTTGCACGGTACATACTCCTATGAGGTTCCAATCAAGTAGAGAAGGGCTATAGGTGTGGCGTCCACTTGTACTGATGTCACTGGATAAGTCATTAGAGCAACTCTTACTCCACCTTTAAAAACAAACAAAACAAAACAGATTTTTTTTGTGTTTTACTGAGGTATTATTACATAGTTGTTTACTAGAGAAGAAGAGGACCGTGCCAATTTATCTATTGCCTCTGTAGTTTTAAAGTGGTAAATGGGTTCCCAGAAACGCAGCTGAACACGAAGTGCAGCCATTTCTCTGCTTCGTGAAAATGTTCATACCCAAACCAGGCAGAGTAGGTCGAACTTTCAGGACTGGAAGTTCATCAGAACGGCTTCCAACTTCGATCAACGCAGCAGCTCCAGAATCGGCATCAGGAGGTCTCTGTCTCCCTACAATGACACCAGCAACTCGTCTGTAGCTTTGATCCCGGCAGCATCTTCTGAATTGAAACCAGCTGACCCATTTCCCCGTTTGGACTTATTTTTGCAAAATTTACAAAGTTGTGAAATTTGTACATTCCTCTGTCCTTTTCACCCTGGACATCTGCCACTGTAAGGGCCACACAGCTACTCTGAATATTTTGCCTGAAACATTAGCTCTGCAATATCTGGCAAAGAATTGGCAACGAGCTGAATTATGAAGATGGTGTTGATTCTAGTGTTTGTAGCAGCCTATATTATCCAGCTGTAGGTTATGTCTGATAATAATTAGCCTATTTATTGTGTTAATGTGCGGGTCGGGATGCGGGTTATAGCTCTGATTTGGGTTGGCTTTGGCAAATATCCGAACGGGTTTGGGCAAATCTGAAACTAGGTTTGTGAAATTGGATCCGTGAAGGTCCATGTGCAGCTTCAGCTCCTGGCCTTAAGTTCTCTCTTTTCTGGAACCAATGCGTAATATTATCATTACTAGATGCTGGATAAGAGTTTGCTTTTGCCACATTTAGTCTTTTATTCCTTTATTTGTAATATTGCATATCGGACTTGGTGTGCATAGACAAAAGGTTGTTTTTTTCACTCCTGAATTATTAGCAATTTTTTGTTGTTTGTTCTCAATAGACCCAGTGTGTAAGCTAATGGCCCTTGTTTATATCTCCAGAGTTTCTTCTTGTTGCCTCCAACCAAATAAAATAAATTACAACAGTCTTTAGACTTACGACAGTGTGCATACAGACACAAACATCGTGAGACAGACGAGGAGAAATAACAAGCATGATAACAAAAATGTGAATGAAAACAAAAGAAAATGATATAGATGTGCCCTGAACACTATAATTTTTTAAAATTTTATATGTTAGATTAGTTATAAATAACCACATAATGAGCTAATATAAAAACAGCTCTGTGTCTAAAGTGATCATTAATTTCTCCTGTACTTGGACTAATTTGTATTTACCATTTTATTTAAAAAGTTAGCATCTAAATAAGGGTCTTCATTCAAAAAAAAGATCTAATTAAACTGATCAGGGGACAATGCCAACGATCAGCTTTTAGCCATCAATTAGCAGTTAGCCAAATAACAAGCTAGCAACTAAAGCCATGCCTTCAATGCCCACACCGAGGCAGGTTACTACGATGACATGGAATACAGACAGCGGAACAACTTTGCACTTTGCACAGATCTATATTAAAAGTTTAAAGGTCAACAAATTAATCCAAAATTTATGTAAACCAACATTCAAAACCAAATATTGAGTTTATCTTGCTACTGTTAATTATTTCTTGAATTGGAACACCACGCCAGACAGAGTTTCCACAGGTAGGATCACTTTATTGCCAAACCTAAGCCAAGACATCCATTGAAGCTGCATGTTTGGGGAATGATGTCCAGGCATGGTGCAGGTCCTATGGTCATATTCAACGGAATATTGGGACACAATTACTTCAAAGAGATCCATCATTGAAGAACGACCTGATCTCACGGAAAAACGTAAAATACACACAAAGTTATTTAGACACCCTCAACCTATTTTAGAGATGGAACAACGTACATGATGGATTTAACATACTGGGGCCACGAAAATTAGGGCAATGTAAAGTCTTTAACGTGACATCCGTATGACTTTCCTTCTTCCACAAAAGGCTTGTGTTTACATCTCTCAATGCAAAAGAATGATCTATTTTCCCAGACCCTGCCCTATCCAATTTGATGCCCTAGGCAAGATTTTTAGGTGGCGCCCCCTTGCATCACAGTAAATTCCACTTCTAATCTACATATACTAACAAGAAAGTTAATAGCTTTGTCTTAAACATTTTTTTATTTAAATAAAGCATTTGGACATTGAAAATGCTTTGAGAGAATGCTTTGAAAAAAATTAAAGCCGCAAGCGGCGTTGGAGGCCCTCGCACCTTCGGCGCCGCTTGGCCTATTGGACCGCCTGTCCACCAGCATCTCCCTCCCCACATACCTCATGGCCATCAGGCTCTCACTCTCAGCAGCAGAAGCATGTCGCGTCATGCAGCAGCAACAGCTCTACCTGTTCATACTCTCTGCAAGAGTCAGTGCAGCTGCTTAGTTAGTGAAATACAATCAGAAGCTTTGTGAAGTCATGACTGAGTGATGGGAGATAGTATAGTCATGTTTTCCTGATGAATTTGGGCCTTAAAATCAGTCAATTCCTGTTGAAAGTGGGCGGGGCTTAGGCCAAAACCGGAAGTGACAACCATTTCCTGTTCAGGGCCGGACACTGATCAATCTGTGTTCTTTTGATGATGATCGGATAAAATCTGATGGATTTATAAAGGTTTACGATGTCATGGCGGCATATCGAAGATCGCCATTGCACCACGACCACGCAGTGCAGATTAGAGCCACAGTTCTCATTGGATATCTTAAACAACCTTAATATTTATTTTGTGTCTATTTGTGCGCATTTTGTCCATTACTGTATGCTTATTTATTTTTGATCAACACATTTTCGAAATAAAGTATTCTATTTTAAACTGGATCATTTATCCTTTTATTCCACTTATTATTAATTATTTAGTAATTTATATACTCAAAATGGACTTGATGCATTGGAATAAAACTCCAGCAGTGCATTTATCAACTACTTATGCACAAGAGATATACTGAACATGTTTTACATCCAATATAACAACTATCTGTTCTATTGCATTCTGTAAATAGTTTTATATTCCAGTTTTATTCCAGTAAAAGTTTAAAATAAGTTTTTCTGTGTATGTGTTTATGTCTGATCATCTGTGATACCCTCATTCTGACCCATAGACTTTGTGCTGTATTTAATGTCTTTAAAGGTTATATAAATGACCTAGATCGTGAATAATTTCATAATTAAAGAAGAGCCTTAATTTGTGAGAATACTTTCCATTAAACCTTAGTGGGACAATACCAAAAAGCACCAAGTTTTTTATACTTGGTCAAGCGCTCTCTTATACATCGTCTCTGAAGGGGTCTCAATGGCATTAGAAAAAAAAACTCTACAATCAATGGATGTGCTGCAGATAGACAGGAGAGGGAGCGCAAAGACCAACTGGAGAACTTTGTGGGATGGTGCAGCTATGCAGCTGAACAACCCCAAGACTAAGAAAATGGTGGTAGACTAGAAGAGAAGGAAGGAAGGAGGAGACATCTCCAGCCTATTTCCATTTAAGGTTCAGACATAGAGGGGTTCAGGACCAGTAAATACCAGGGACTGCAGCTGGAGGACAAACTGGACTGGTCCAACAACACAGACACCATCCACTGAGAGAGACAGAGTTGTTGGTAGTTCTTGAGGAGAAAGGGTCCTTAAATATCCCCCAGAAACTGCTGCTGATGTTTCAGTCTGTTTTGCCAACTGGTCTCTTTTTTGCTGTGGTCTGGTTGATGTTTATGCTTGTTGACTGGACATACTGGACAGAGCTGGACTCTCTGATGTGAGTGGCAGAAAAATAGAACTTGTAAGATGGTCCTGGACAGACACACAGTACCCACCAGATTCTGTGTAGAGGAGCTTGTTCAGCTGCAGCCTGCAGACTCTGGCAGACTCTGAGGTTGATCGGTCTGCCTGTCTGTCTTTGTGAAAAACAGACTTTTTTGGACTTTTTGTGGATATTTGAAGCTTTATTATGGAACACTAAAATGGGGATAGATACATGTGACCCTCCTGTTAAAGAAAGCTGATATCTGAGCTGTCATATAATAACTCATGTGTTATAAGTAACATCTGGATAACTATACATGATATGGTATGGATAAAATATATTTTCATCCATTTTACAATTAAAATATTGAAATCCACAGTAGATTAACAGCTGTGTTTACCACCCCTTTAAACCTTCTGGTTGTTAATGTAATATTTTAAACTTTAAATACAATACAATACCACTTGTTTTGCAAAAACTACAATTCAGTGCCATGATTGTAGTTTTTAACAGAACAAGCTAAAACAGTCTTCTGTTTTTATAGCCAAGATCAGCCCTAGCTAATAAAGCCAAACACTGTAATAACACTACTAGATGATTCACATTGATAAAATGTAAATATGATGGATTTATTTATGACAGAGCCTGTAATCTTTTATTGAACTATAGGAGGTAGTCCTTCTGCTTTTTCCACTTTAGAGAGGTCTGTAAAAACATACCCCATATAGTGAGACAACTTACCCTGTTGTGGGGCAACATGTCACATGTTCACACTCTCCATTTGATTGCCTATATCTTTGCATTGACACAAGAAATAAAAATAACATGAATTCAAAATGTATACCTGAGACTCATCTGGTATAAATTTTATCTTACATAATGCATTGATTTTAAGAAATATGTATGAGTGTCAAAGGTGTGACAACTAGCCCTGGTCTCCCCTGTTTAGGACAGCCCACTAGTAAGGAATAGTGTGTGTGTGGGTGTGTGTGGGAATGGGTGCTCTGAGTCCAGGTGGCCCGGTGGCCGTCTTGGGGGCCTGGTCCCTCTGGGTGTTAGCCGGGCTCTCTGGCTGGGTTGGGAGAGGGGTCCTGGGCTCAAATCAATTGCAACTTCAGTCTTGATTCCTCCAGCTCCTAATATCCAGGTAAATTAACAGTAACTTGCTCCTTTTATTTATTTCTGTTCTGTTTCAAGTGGTTGTCAACTTGTCGGCCCCCAGTAGTTTATCCTGTAGGGGTTTACTTGCTATTTACAGCAAAGACTGCGAAATATGCTCTGATGGGTTTCTGTGGGGATTCAACAGTGGGCTGTGTTAGTGTATCCTTTTTTGTTGGGCTTTTTTTCTTTCCTTTCTTTCTTCTCTCTTCCTTTCTGTATTTTGGTTCACCCCCTATCATTTCTTTTTTTAATTTCCCTTCTCCTCGTCAGGTCCAGCAATATTATTTAAAATGCAATTGTAATCAATCATTCATATAAACAAATCAAATAAAATTAATTCAGAATATAAGGAGGGGCAAAGCAATATTTGTCCAATATAACAAAGCAACCAAACACCATCCTGCTTGCTACAATGCTAAACAGGACAAGTAAAACAAACAAACAAAAAATCAACAAATGGCTTTTAACCTGCAAGTTGCTCTTTAAGTCTTTAATCCTACCAAAAACTATCTCTCTCAGGTTCACCAGGCAGGGTTAACCTGTGACTCAGTAGAGCTTCCTCACCACATCAGCTCTGATGAGGAGGTCGACAGAATCATTTCAGCTGTTCAGCTGTTCCTGGCCGCTCTGCCCTCCCCTACACTGGTGACCATATCCAGGTAAATTAACAGTAACTTGCTCTCTACTGTCTGGTAAATAAGCAGTCTGAGACTTTTTAATGTTCTGTTTGTGTTCACAGATCTAGTCTCGATGAGTACTGCCCCAGTGAACAGGTGAATTCAATCCAAAGCAAAGTTCTGGCCATTCTGGATGACCTGTATGGAATACTGGACCTGCATAAAGAATATGAAACTAATAAAGCTGACTGAAAAGGATCTAACCAATAAAAAGATTAAATATAAATAACTCATATTTTCATGTGTGAATACTTTCCTCAACAGATCTGAGATTAAACATTGTGTACTTTGAAATACCGTTTTGATCTAGTATATGACAGCTACAGTATTGTCACCCAAAAACTGTGAATGCAAATTTGTATCAAAAAAGCAAACTCCGGCCTGCTGTAACACCAAAAGTCTCAGTTATCTTACTAGTTGACTCCTGTGTTTTCACATTGTAAAATGTGAAAGTAAACAGAGCATCCATGGAATTAAAGAGAGGAAGCAATATAGATCATTATGACAAATATCCGGCTTCCTGTCCTGCTGCTTATATTGGAAATGGTGAATTGGTTTGTATAAATAAAGGTCAACTGAATTGAATTGAATAAGGTGTAAGTATGTTCTGAACAGATTTCTAGCTCTGCTCTGTCTGTGTCCTTCATCTCTGTACATAGTGATAGCTAAGCAAGAACAAGACATAACTATGTCATCAGTTAGATACACAGTGACTTAATTTGTTAGTATGTCCAAAGATGACATAAGCAAGAACTAGATATGACAGAATATCATCAGGTCTGTTGCATTAGATACACGCCTCAACTCAACATCCACACAATGTGTGTGGATGTGTGGATGGCCTGCCGGGCCAACGGCCCCCGACCCCGCCGAGCACCGGCCGCCCAGGGCAGACGGGGCCAAGGGCCCGGGCCCAAGAGCCCGGGGACACCCCCCACCCCCACAGGCAGGAGGCCAGCACGCCATCCGGGGGGACCCGGCCCGCCCAGACGGCCAACACCAGAAGGCAGCCCACACCCCCAGGCCCAACGTGCACCCACGAGAACCCCCCCGTACACACACACACACACACACACATCCTCCCATACACTCGCACACAAACGCGCTTACACACCCACACTCACACACACACACACGCACTTACACACCCACACACACACTCACCCACACACACACTCACACACACACACACTCTCACACACACACACACACACACACACACACACACACACACACTCATACCCTCACATACACACCCACACATACACCCTCACCCACAACACACACACTCA